>MNAD01000917.1:0-40174 GCA_001895945.1 Trametes pubescens
AATTTCCCTGATTTTCTAGAGGTCCGATGGCACATGTCGATAGGCGCCGGACCCAAAATGGTATGTCCGAAAAACATGTCGACTGAAACCTCCAAAAAGTATGTCGACCGAAACCCCCAAATTTGGGTGATTTCCAATCGGACATACTAGGGCATAGGCAGGGGTCCTGACAGGACACGCGATCCAAAATCGATAGCGCTTCCAGGACGCATGAGGCTATTTATCGAAGGTTGGTTCGCAAGCGAAAACGAGGGCCCGCCGACGAGGGGCCCGCTGACGAAGGGCTCGCCGACGAAGGACCCGCCGACGAAGGACCAGTATATACCCTTTGCCCAGGACACCATCGTTCGCGCCCTGCAGAACGTCCGGGTCCTGACTATCAGTCACTTTCACTGGCATGCGCTACCTCATAGGTACCACGTAACCGCGGCGCAGTATCCCATAGTCGAGCTCAGCATCATCGGCGGATACTTCAATACTTTCGCGGACCTTCTCCGTGTTGTGTGGGCCTTTCGCCATCTGCGCACCCTCAGACTGATTGACGTCGAGTTTGAACGGGTGTCAAGAACCAATCTGGAGAGCATCAGCTTGAATAGGCCTAGGGTGTGCCATGAGCTCACGGATCTATACGTCGTCGGGGTGAGTCACTTCAGCTCTTATCATGCGCGACCTATCATTCATCGTCACACGTCCCAATACAGCAGGTTTTACCGTTCAGTACGAGCTTTCTTCCGTGCGGATGTTTCGGTACGAACATAATACACCTCACGCTATCATGGGTACAGACATACTCAATCGACATGAACCGTAAGCACATATCCCCTGGGACTTATATACCGACCTAGTAATCTGGACTGCATTGACCTTAGATCACGTCCCCTACCTTCGATCCTTGCCACGGCTCCAGGAATTAACGTGGCGGGTCGACAGAAGCTGGGCCCCTTGGGAGTCCAAGTATCTCACCAAGTTCTCCTCATACGTTGGCGCCACCCTTGTGGGTCTCCATCAAGACAGCACGCTCGCTCGGCTCACCCTACAATTCGAACCACAAGGGATATCAAATATCGGACGGAACGCCTACATGAGACGGACGGATTTTCTGCGGGACGTACTCTCTCCTGACTTCGTCAACATTCTCCGAAGGACCCAGCGTGTCCATCACCTGCAACTCATTGTCCCCGAACCTAAACGAGCTGAGAACAATGCAGACTTGTGGAAGGATGCAAGCTGGTGGAAGAAGCAGGTGGCTACGTACATGCTCCGTACCAAGGTCGCCGTGCACGTTGATATCTCCGTTACCGGTGAGTTCCCTTGGTGGGTGTCAGCGCGATGCATCTAATCGAGCCATGTCCATCATCTACTCTCGACTCAGATGCGTCCAAAGTGTGGGACCTGGACAGAGTCGACGAGATGTACTGGCAAGGAGGCGTAGCGCTTTCCTTTGGTGGCAAGTTTGGCTATGGGATGAGTTTTGAATATTAGTACGAGCATGTATTGTGTTGACCGTACGTTCTCTTTCCGTTGGGTGTCTAGTATTGCTTCGATGCCGGCCCTCGTCAATACAGCACATGTACATCCGAAACGGCGCACCTCGCCTCTCCGTATAACCTCTGTATGGCTTTGTACTGCTGTCACATAATTCGAAGACAGATCTTTGCAGGAGGGGACGGCACGCGTTCAATCTCCGAGCAAGACACGAAGCTTCAGAGCAGACCGTCATCAGTGTCATGCATTGCACTACAGAGCGAATTACGCATTGATCCTATAGCTATGATTACAACCGATACGCCAGCTCGCCCTCGTAAAAGAAAGTTTTCAACCGTCGAAGGTGAAGCCTGCGCCAACCTTGTGAGCGCCCTGGGTCGCGGGGTCGTTCAACCGCTGGGTGTCGAGGGCAAGGCCGAACGAGGCGCGAACACCGGGGCGGAGCGACTGGGTGTAGCCTGCGAGAATCCGAATACTTGGTCAGGACATCGAAAATGTGCATGTATGCGCAAAATACTGACCGAGAGCAAGGATACCGGTGTTGTTGATCTTCGCCTTGACGAACGCAGCCGCGTCAAGGTAGACCTTGGCACCGACCTCGAGGCCGACGTTGCCCGAAGGCGACGCGCGGGTGTCGTAGATGGCCTTCGCGCCAGCCTCGACATCAGGGTTGACGCGGTGGTAGTAGCTCGCGGCGAACGTGCTAAGGTTGCCGAGGCCGTGGAGGGTGACGGCGTACTCGGGCGCGCTGTAGCCGATGGCGGTCGCGTACTTCGTGATCTTGCCCTCGGTGACGTTGTACGACGCCTCAGCACCGACGAGGAAACCGTCGCGGCCGATGACGGTGTCAGCGGTGAAGGTGGGGCCCTAGCGAATCCATAAACGCAGATTGGAAAACAAGGTCAGGTGAGCGCGCCATGTCACGTCATCAGGTCGCGGAGACGCGCACCTTGAAGACGTCGAGGAACGCGCGGGTGTGGAGGCCGGGCTGCTTGTAGGTGGTGGTGAACAGCGCAGACTTGGCACCGGTGTTGGGGGTGAGCGCGGTCTGGAGGTCGAGCTTGACACCCTTGGCGATCTGGTTGTCGATCTCAACCTGGGTCTTCAGGATGTTGGAGGTCGTCCAGGACTGGGTAAAGACGAGACCGTGGGGCTTGTTGAAGAACTTGGCCTCGATGTCACCGCCGATGAGGCTCGACTTTGCGTCGCGGGCACCGCCAACCTTGAAGGCGACATTGGACGGCGTCAAGGTCTTGACCTCGAGCGTGACGTTGCTAATGGGGAAGTCCTTGCCAAGAAGGTCGTTGGACGACTTTCCGAGATCCTGGACGCGTCGAGCGCATGAGCAAGGCAGCAGATACCGTGTACGGCAATGAATGCGTACCTTCCAGGAGGGGGGGACGGGCTGAGGGAGAGACATGGCGAGAGGAGTAGTGACGTTGGCGAGAAACGTTGGGGCGCGGCGACGCTTTAAGGCGCCGGGAAGTCCCGGATCGCGCCCACGCGCCTGACCAGCTCACGTTCGTGGTCTCCGCTGTCCCCAACACACGTATGCCGGCTGCCACCTGTTGCTCGCCATCTCCTCGTCCATCATGCACCCCCTCCTCGCTGCATTCGACCGCCTGTGCGATACGTACGCGGCAACGCGCCCAATCAACATTGATTGGTCGCGTTCGTGCCGCTAGAACCCGCGGGCGCTCCGACAACGCGTTCGTTCCCGCCGATGCCAGCGCGTCGCGGTAACAACGGAACGCCTCCGGCACTCTTCTGCGCTGAGCATACCCAATCGCCCAGCTTGCAGCTATCTCGGGTTGCGCTGAGCTTGCGCTCGAGCTCTGGCCCTCGGCGGGTGCCTCTCGCTGAGATTGAGGGCGCACTGGGCATGTCATCGCTGACGCCCCTCTGCGGCTCATTTCGGTCATTTTCCACGCGGTTCTCATCGTTGCTGGTGTCCCCTTCCCGATTTGGCACCCGCGCAGCACGTCTTCTACTGCTCCCTTGCACTCTCTCCTGTCCTCCAGCATCTCTGCTCCGTTTCACTCGCACCTGTTGCTCCTCAGCGCGACTCCTTTGCACTCGCCCCGCTCTTGACACTCGTCGCGGTCTCATTACCTCTAATTTTACCCTACGCGCTACGATGCTCAAATATATCACCGCAGATGTGCGTATACGTGCTGCCGATCCTTTGTGTTGTGTACTCATCGCGCACATAGGAGCTCGCTGCCATTATGAAGAGTGGCAAGGTCGCTGGCAAAGACTACTGCGTTATCGACGTCCGCGACGACGACTATATCGGCGGACACATCAAGGGCGCGCAGAACGCGCCCTCAAACCAGTTTTACGTCCAAGTGAACGACCTCGTCCAGAAAACTAAGAACGTGCCTATCGTTGTTTTCCATTGTGCGCTGTCGCAAGTACGGTGTGTACCTCTGTTCACCTCAAGTCACGACAATCGCTGATTTGCCTTTGTGTCTAGTGGGCCCAAAGCTGCGCGAGTATGTTACGTGCGCGTGATATTCGTGGACGGTATGACTGACAGACGATTAGATCTACGCCGAAGCACGAGATCAGCTCGAGGGTGACGGCGAGGACATCCCTCACCAAGTTCTCGTCCTCCGGGGAGGCTTCACCGACTTCCAGGCAAAGTACAGAAAGGACCCCGAGCTCGTCGAGAACTGGAGCAAACAGGTCTGGGGTCACCCGGAGTGGCTTTAGCGGTCGGAAGGAACAAGATAGTATATGTTTAGAAGTGGATCATTGGTATATCTGTAAGAATATAATTGTAACGTGCCCAGCCAGCGGTCGTCAGTTGACTTGGATTTCTGCGACGCGTCTGCGTTCGCCAGGCATAGGCGGTTCAGTCGTTTGCGTTCATAGACTGGCAATGGAATCGCGCAGCGACGGCCGATCACCCTTGGAGTTTGGTGATATACCATCCGTGTCCAACAGAACTAGCGGCGGTAGGAATCCCTCTCAAGCAGACTTTTGCTCACTGGTGGCCGCGCCCTCCTCCGGCTTGACGTACCGCTTCGGCAACGCCTCGATGACCTGCTGCAACCGACGTCGCTCTTCCTCCCTATTGCGCTGGCATATCGTCCTACGCGCCCGCCAGAAGTCACGTAAGCCCGCCGAAGCGTAAGTGTGCCATAAAGCGATCAACGTGACGCACCATGAACCAAGTGAAATCAGCATGAATGACCCGACAGCCCAGTTCGACGCGACCAGAACGCCTGTCACACGTCCGTTCAGCCGTACCGCGGCGAGAAAAGATAGGAACGAGCAGAGATACGCACTAGCGGACATGCCGCGAATGACCCCAATCCCGACCCCGCTCGCGATCCCGCTCAGCAAGCTATTACGCGCGCACGGTATCTCGTTGATGTGTGCAAGGTCATCGCGTACGGATACTCTCTTTCTTAGGTGAGCGTGCATTAGCGTCTTGTCTGTACGCGTGCGCGCACCTTGAAGGCCTCCTTCAAGTCACCCCAGTAGCTCCCGGTCGTCTCAACTTGGTGCACGATGCGCTTCGGTGAAGAGCCAGATGCGCCAGGCGTGGACGAGAGTTGGTTCTCAGCTGAGCTTGAGTCGGTGGAGGACATGGTGGCAGAAGCAGACAAACGGAGAGCGCGCAGGCGTGGGTCGCCTCCAAGTCGCCGCGCACTCCGGGGTGCTGTTAGGCGCTCGCGCTCGCGGAACTTCGGGGCCTCCTTCCGCTGGATGGGCGCTCCGAAAGTTCTGTTCACCGAACGTCTGCAGACGTCTGCACGAACACAAAAGTTTGATGTATGTCTACGAAGCTCGCAGCTCTCCGACTTGCATATACAGCTCGTAACTTACAGATGTTTACGAGCATACGTGTGGATTGCATCATACACTTGCAATACTCAATAAACCACACCAATTTCGCAGCAGATCGAATGTGTACCAATCACATAAACAGCGGTTTTGCTCTCACTCCATTTGAACCGCGTAGCTTCCAGCCAACTGGCCAGTCACAAACACACAACAAAAAGAACGAGACAAAACAGATCCCCCGACGACTCAAGCCGATACTGCAGTGGCAAGGTCATCGCGCCCCCAGGTTGCAAGCAGAGCCCAGGGGACAGGGGCGGCAAAAATTAGATAACCAATAATGGGGCCGGTGGCCCCATAANAGTGGTTAAACTATTAAGAACAGATACTACACTTGATCTAAGCCAAAAGGCCAGAGTGGTAAGGATTCAGGAAGTCCGACGGGGGCCTATATACCGGAGGGTGCGCGCACGGACCATTTGGCTGTTTGGGTGTGTGGAGGCGCAAACGGAGCGGAGGGTGAACTGGACAAGACGAGCGTCGCTGATTTCAGGCATTAATGGGGTAGTGGTAACCTGGGTCGTTGCCATCGACCCGCCGGGGGTTCGATTCCCCCTTAATGCACGTCTTACTGGTGTCCTTCCATCTTTCCGGGTGGGAGGGCACTTCCTCTAAGTTTTGTTTTGGTCGGTGGGCCGTGTAGTGTGTTTTCTTTTGCTTACCGTATGTTACCAGTCTCGCCCGTTCTGCTTGCATTTATCTCGCAATCTTCGAAGAGACAAGAATATCCAAACATCCGCAGAGCACGGCGGCCATATTTGTCTAGCGATACAATGGTGTTGCTCCTTCCTATTACAATCAACCGAATCGCGCTCGCACGGACCTATATGGGGTGTCCTGGGTGGACAGAACTCTCCACCGCAAATGACTCCAGCATGGACTGCTTCAGCTCCTTGCCCGTGGCCTGGTCCCCCAGAACTCCGCCGTCCTGCGGGTTAGTCTCCTCCCGCACGCCCTCCTTCAAACCCTGACCCCGACCTCGGGAGTCATCGCCCTTGCGCTCGAAAGGCTCGTTCTGTACACGCGCGTCAGCACGTCGCGAGTAAGATTTGCCAGCCTCAGGACTCACACGAGGAGGGTCTTGCATGTAGTCTTCTTGGATGTCCCGCTCAGTGACTTGTGGCCGGTCGACCGTCTGGAAGGGCTTCTTGAAGGTGTTCGCCTCGTCGGTCATGACTGTGCGGTCGGCAAATTTCTGGCGGCCGCTGCTCGACATGGTGATGGCAGTAGATGGCGCGGTTCGAAGAGCAAGTGGTTGAGCGGGTGCGATAGAGTTAAGTGGGACGTGATGTGGTTGTGTACCGTCGCCGAGATACCAGGATGTTTCTTATACCGGCAGCGCGGGAGACGAGGGTAGAGTATGCGTCATGGTGATGTCAAGTTTGACGAAAGAAGCCGCGGCAGTGGACCCACAACACCAACGTTGCGCCAATATCATGGTTCGTGCGCCACCATGCTGGGGCCGATCTCCGACCAGGCGAGGTTTCCTCTGACGTCTTTCGTACTTGACACTCTAAAATCTGGCCAAGTGAGATCCATGTCCGATGGGAAATACTGGTAGAACTCACTAGATAGTAGGACAGGCTGCAGTCTGAGGTCTTCAAGCTGCACACGAGCGCTCTTGAGCTCAACTTTCCGATCTTCTGACGAAGTTTATGTGAAGGCGTCGTCGATTACGTCCATTATATGCTGTATGGGGTACGAGTTTATATTCCCGGACGAGGCCAATCTGCGCTAGCAGGAGCTTCGGATTCGCGTCGAGCGTTCTCCTCTTCCACCTCCTTCGCCAACCGATCCAGCATCTCTCTATTCTCCGGCTTACCCATCTCAGCCTTCCACGCGTCCGGATTCCGCAGTTTGAAGCCCAACGCACGCTTCACCTGTCCCACGTATCCGACCTCGCTCACGCCGCGGGCAATCGCGTCCATGCGCCGCTGCCGCGGAGACATCAGCGCGAGCTTGTGTGCGGGCGGCCGCTGGCGCATCTGTCGCAGCAGCCGGTTCGTCACCTCTCCCCGCCGCTCGCGTTCGCGCTCGCGCGTTTTGTTCTCGATCTTCGCGCGCCGCGCAGACTTGACCTGCTCGAGCAGCTCGCGTGGGAAAGGGGTTCGCGATCGCTTGCGCTCCTGGTCGAAGGACCGCCGGATGTCAAGGAGGTCGTGCGCGATCGGTTCGCCTGGGGAGAACATGTTAGCACATGCGAGCAACTAGTTGGTGCTGATGATGCGTACGCCAGCTGTCGCCATATACATCGAAGGCGCCTTCGAATGGGGAGGCCTTTGAGTCCCTAGCGAGATTTCGCTCGAATTCGCTCTCTAGGTTGACATGTTTCAACTGCTCTTGCAGCAGCTCTTGCTTGACGAGCCGCCGTTCGCGCGCTTTCCGCCGCCAGACGATCATGCCCGTGACATGTGCCGGTTGCGGCCGCACTCGCGGAAGCGGTCCGTGTAGTAAAGTCGGTTTGAGGTATGCGCCCGTCAGAACGGGTCGCGTGCGCAAGCGTTCCTGCCATGCCTGAGGTAGGGGATAAGGACGGAATGGCACCAGTGAAAAAGAATAGTGGATTACCAGCTCATTCTGGAAACGAGCCTCGGTCTTTGCTTGCAGAGCTGCCCCTTGAATCATTCTGCTGTAACGCGCGCATACCGCTTCAAAGTGTTTGTCGCCCGCCTTGACCTTTCTGAAGACGTCCCATCGCTACACGCGCATGTTACTGGCATTCTTTGGACGTGATCCTGCGTATTGAACATACCGCATGAGCTTTCTTCAGGTCCCGTGTGACGCCTCCTTGCTCACGCACACCCTTCCGCTCGCGGAAGAAGTCACGCATATGCCCCCTGATCTTCACAGAGAATGCATGAGAAAGTGGTTGGTGGAGACAGCTTCCGCGCACTCTAGAGGCGTAGAGCGTACAGTGTCTGTGGGCGCGTCGCGCAGGACCCCTCGGTAGAGCGTCCATAATGTTGGAATGCGATGTGCAGACAATCTCGTGAGAGGCGCACGAGATTGCGTCGGACGTAGTTTGGAGAACAGTGCAGCAAGGCGAGCGCGGTGAGCTAGAGACTCGGGCGAAGGGAGCGGTATAGCCATGCAGCCCCGAGAGTCGAGCGGTGGCAGCTTTCCCAGGGATTAGCTAGTCATAGAATAGGTGTCCAAGCCAGGAACCAGACAGATTCAAGAGGTTGAGAATAGGTGGATGGTGGAAGTGTGAAAGCAGGCGAACCGTGACGCGTCGCAGCCGCTCATGCGCGTCTTGCGCTGCGCCAATCACATGTCTGTCTTCCCCACATTCTCTGCGGCAGCGCTCACTCAGTGTCGCACCACCATCCTCCTCTGCACTCGAACGACCTGCTTACGACGTACGACTTCTGACTCTGAGCTAGTCCTGAGCACGCGCTGGGAAGAGGATATCCTACAATCAGAGAGACCCAGGTATCGACGTCTTTTTCCTTTAAACTTCAGCCCGTGCGGACTCGCACTCGCGTGCCGTGTACCAGACACTCCAGCCTGAGGCTTCCCCCTTCGCAGGACCAGGAAGCAATGGCCACCCTTGACTACGTTGAAGTACCATCCTATGCAACCCGTCTCCGCTCGGCCAACTCCCACCATGACCTCCGTCCTGCTCCCAAGGTGGTCACCACTCTTCCCCGGCCAGAGCACTCCCCCGTCCGCAGCGCTTCACCCATGCCCATGACGCAGCCCATGTCGCCCACGAAGACGGGATCCAACTTGACTTCCATGCTGCTGACGTCTGCGCTACAATTGCCCACCAATGCGTCTTCGACCCCGCATATGTATGGCGCAAAGAAGGGTGCACCGCGTCTGCTCAGTACACGAGACCCATTATCTATACCTATCACGACCACGAACTTCCGCAAATTCGTCGCGAAGAGTGGACCTGTCTTCTGGCTTCAGGACCGGATCGAGGAGATCATTCTCTGGAAGAGGGGCTGGAAGTACACCGTCGTGTGGATGGCAGCCTACGCATTTCTGTGTAAGGCAGATGTTGTACCATTTCAGTGCTTCTGCGGCTTACACGATATGTCATCACGCAGGCTACTTCCCGCGGCTTGTCTTCTTGATACCCCATGCTGCCATCCTCGGTGTTCTTCTCGCCACACATCCGGCAATACGTAAAGGAGAGAACCTTGACCTGCCGCCAAGAGTGACCCAACCCATGCCTCCAACTCAACCTGCCGAGGGCAGCGCCGACTGGCTCGCTAATTTGCAGGCAATTCAGAACCTCATGGGTTCAGTGTAAGCATTCGCGGCAATCGCACATACGGATCGGGATCGCTGACATCCCATTTGCTGATAGCTCCGATGCCCATGACTTTGCGGTGAAGTTTGTTCCGTATCTCACGTACTCGTCTCCATACACCACAATCATCCTCTCTATCGTTTTGACTACCTTCTTCATTCTAATCCCCGTGGTGCACATGCTCCCCATGCGCGCCACCTGTCTGGTCCTCGGGCTTTCCCCCTTCTTCCTGACACATCCGTTCGCCCAACATACACTCTTCCCTACGCTGCAGTCCGGGCTCCGTCACATGGCGAACGCGGTGCGCTTCTGTGCCCTGCGCGTCGTCGATGACGATAACCTGGAGGACAAGCATTGGCGGACGGAGCTCCGCGAAGTCGAGCTGTGGGAGAACGAACGCTGGGCGCCTGGGCCTAACGGCAGCTCCGAGGAGAGCGTGAAGACGGAAGGGGCATGGAGCAAGATGAACCTGAAGCCGGGCGAACGCAAGGCGTGGACTCGTGGACGGGACGGATGGAGCGGGGTGTCCGATGATGGGAGTGGGGAAGTAAGGTTAGCACGTTCCTCGCGTCTTTCGCCCAGGATGGCTTTTCGATGAACTCTGTCTGACATCCATACCTTGCAGCAGCAACCTCACCTTTTCACTGGGTGCGGGCTGGGTATTCGTCGAAACGGAAGACTGGCGGCCCGACATAGAGGGTTCTTGGGTCGGCCCGGGGGGAGCAGACGAAGGTGGGCAGTCTCCATGCCGTTCTCGTGATTTCGCTAATCTTCCATGGTGCTCTATAGGTGGATGGGTATATACGAACGATGCCTGGCTCATGCCGCACCCGTATCCATTAGAAGAGTGGAGGAGCTCTGGGGGCATGACGAGAAGGCGGCGCTGGATGAGGAGAATATACTACCACCCTTCTTCTTCTTTGTAAGTTAGTATGACATTTGTCTTTATTTGTGTATGCTGCCCATCACGATCCTCAGCTCCCGGTGCATTCTGAGTGAGTAGTCGCCTTTCCTAAGTTATTAACGAATCGAACGGCCGCAGCAGTGCGTGAGTCTTTACCAGTAAGCATGTTTGATTTCTCGATGGATGTGGGTTTTCTCTTTGTGCAGATGGCTGCCTAAATTTGGGCGAAACCCGATCATCCTATGCATGGAACACCTACAGCTACATGGACAGAATGCACACGCGCGCGTGTCCTGAATTTGTACCGCTATGGGATGAGTGACTTCCGGCTGATTAACATAATGAGCCGCTAGAGGGCCTCAACGGCAGCCGGACCCTCACCGGACTCACTATATAACAATTTACGCCCCCCAGCCCGAGCAACTCATCCGCACCCCCAAGCATCACTGAGTATCATGGCAGTCTCCCTGCACTCTCTTGTGAATCTTCCTTGCGCCTTCGCAATATGCCTCCTCGTCTTGCTCTACGTGCGCTCTATCATCTCCTGGAGGGCTCGTGCGCGCGGCAGACCGCTCCCTCCTGGACCCAAGAAGCTCCCCCTCATCGGGAACCTGCTGAGCCTCCCGCGGTGGAAGCCATGGCTCGGTTTCCGCGATTTGACCGCACAATATGGCGAGTGCATGTCTGCTTTCGCAACTCAACACACTACGCTCACCTTACCTTGCAGGTGAGATCACGTATCTCGAAGCTCTCGGCCAGTCGATCGTCGTCCTCGGAAGCCCCAGTGTCATCTTCGAGCTGCTCGAGAAACGCTCCGCCAACTCATCCGACAGGACGGTGTCCCCTCTCATACAACTGTGCGTTCTTCTCTCGTTACTACAACGACTAGATTTGACATATGTACATGGTACAGTGCGGGACAGGGGTACAACTTCGCGTTCATGCCGTACGGTCAGTTCTGGAGGCGCCATAGGCGAGCATTCTGGCAGCATTTTCACTCCGGAGTGGCGGAAAGCTACTGGCCCGTACAGCAGGCCTACGCACGCGACTTCCTGGTCAAGCTCCTAGACAAGCCAAACCAGCTCCGAGACCTCATCCGATAGTGAGCATAGTCTCTCTTCGCAGCGTCGATGTCGAGCTACTGACCATAGTGTGGCGTTGCACGTCACCTTCTAGCAACTTCTCCGGTGCTGCGATGAAGGTTGTGTATGACGCCGACATCGTGGACGAACAGGACGAGCGCATCGGGATGATCGACGAAGGGTTCCAAGGCTTGCGGGAGCTCACCGTCTCCGTGCAGGCGCTGCTCGAGCTCTTCCCTATACTCGGACGCCTGCCTGACTGGATGCCTGGCTCGGGCTTCGTCCGAACCCTGACGAAGTCGCAGCAGCCGAGTGAGCATCTAGTTCATGTCGAGTATGACAAGGCGAAGGCTAATGTGGTGAGTCGAACGTTCCTACCAATATGTCTTGTCGCAGCAAGATTAGATTAACGCATGGTTTACAGGAGCAGGGGACGAAAAGCGCATTCATCGTCTCGGAGTTGATTGCTAGACTTGGGCAGTCCGCGCAGACCAAAGAAGCCTTGCCGGATGACGAGTTGATCGCAAAAGATGTTGCCGCCGTGGCCGTCGAAGGTACGCGACCAGTGCTTTATGCACACAGCTAGCTGATAGACTGACCATATCGCTCTCACTTTCCAGGTGGCTCCGATACGGTCAGTCATGAGATACTGTCGTGCAGTCCCTCCGAAAACTCATCCTTGTTGACAGACATTCTCTACGGTGGAAGGGCTCTTCCTCGCTCTCTCGCACCACCCGGAAGTGCAGAAGAAGGCGCAAGCCGAGTTAGACACGGTCGTCGGCCCGCACCGCTTGCCCGACTTCGGTGATCGCGACTCGCTCGTCTACATCAACGCCATCGTCAAAGAAGGGTTGCGTTGGCACAATGTCCTTCCGCTCGGTGTTGGGCACAGGGTCGTGGAGGACGACGAGCTCCATGGCTACTTCATCCCTGCCGGCACCACAGTGGTCGGAAACGCCTGGTACGTACCCTTCCGCCAGTGCAATCTACTCTCCAATCTTACTGCGAACATCAGGGGTTGCGCGCACGACCCGGCGATCTATCCTGACCCGGACACGTTCAACCCGGATCGCTTCATCAAGGATGGGCAGTTGGACCCTAATGTACTGGATCCCGCCTCCTTGGTCTTCGGGTGGGGCCGTCGGTACGCACGTCATTCCTCGTTGCACATACTGTGTCCTAACTCCAGCCCTTTGGCACACAGGATTTGCCCTGGTAGATTTTTCGCCGACGCCGCACTCTTTATTACAGCCGCCTCGCTGCTGCACACCTTCGAGATCACCCCGCCTGTTGACGCCTACGGAAACCCCATCAAAATCGAATTGGATGCGTCCCATGGGTTCCTCTCGTATGGTTGACTCGCACCTACAGTTAGATTGGAGTGCTTACGTGCTTTGCAGATATCCGGTGGACTGCCGATGCACCGTGAAGCCTCGGTCACCGGAGGCTGCTGCGCTGCTGAGGGCTTCTCATGCGCAGGACGTTTCGGAGGGGTGCAGCGTAGCTAATGGAAAGCGGGCGTAGTTCAACGAACGACTTAGAGCTCCCAACTCGAACAAATATGGCGACGTGAAGACTCCAATGTAAATCGTAGCAATTTATGATCATCTGATCAAAAAGCACCGTTCGATTCGGCTCTACGTTAGCTTCCCTGTATACAAGCCTCTAACACCTGATTCGTGGGTATTGAATGTTACCGCGTTACGGGATAAGAAGCACGGAGAAGGAAAATGCTCCGATGAGCTCACTGAAAGCGGGAGCTCAAGAAACGCTCCACCAAAAAGAAAAAGGCACGGAGAAGGAGAGCATCACCCCCTCTGAACTCTGGTGGGTACCACACAGCGGCGCTTGGCAGTTCTAACCGTGCTTCCATGCAGTACTCAGCGAACTACCATTCAGGAGATATCTAACTATAGCTCGACGTGAAACGCAGTCCAATAAGCTCGCCACACGCTCCAAGTAAAGTGCAGTTGAGGCATCGCACAGCACGGCTACCATTATATGCAGCGTATCTGATCGAGGGTTTCAGGACCTCCTTTGAGTCGACATGTCTCATGACCTCTACAACGTATAGGTGCTGTCGTACGTCAGGGAACGAGGCAAGTCAATCCACTTTCTGGTCCGGTCAGAAGAGCGCATTATCTCCACGTATACGTACAACACACACAAAACTTGAGGAGGAAGTTCTATGTATGTCCCACCAGCCTCCTACTTCTCATTAAGGGTTGAGCTGGTGCTTCTGCAGACCTGATGTAAGCCGCATCCATGAACCTACCAACTTACAGGCTCGGGCTCTTGCCTATATAGCTCCTCCCGGTGTCCATGGGCCCCTTGAACCCGTCCTGTATACGTCACTTCTGACGAGCAATGTCGCACTCACAATTCTCTCTATTGACCCTCTCATGCGCCCTCGCGGCGTCGGTCTGCCTCTTGCTCTATCTGCGTTCCATAATACGATGGCGCACCCGAGTGCGAGGTCGGCCGCTCCCTCCCGGACCAAAACGGTGGCCCATCATCGGGAATGTGCTCGACGTCCCTATGTGGAAGCCATGGTACGGGTTACGCGACCTGTGCGAAAAATACGGTAAGCATTCTGCCCGGCTCAGACAGCGTATATATGCATGTTGATAACGCCCTGATTTCTCAGGCGAGATCGTATACCTCGAGCTCTTGGGCGAGACGATGGTCGTCCTCGGCAGTCCCGGCGTCATACACGACTTCCTCGATAAGCGCGCCAGCAACACCGCGGGCAGGGTAGTGACGCCGCTGATACGCCTGTGCGTCCACTACTTCTGTGGGCCAAGATCCTAGACGTTGACTTGTGGCTCCCCACCGTATCTCAGCGTTGGCCATGACTTCAATTTCTCCGTGATGCAGTATGGCGCGCGCTGGAGACGCCACCGGCGCATGTTGTGGCAACAGTTCCACCCCGGAAAGGTGGACAACTACAAGCCGGTACAACGCGACTTCACGCGCAAGCTCCTCGCGGGCCTGCTAGAGCGACCCGAAAAGGTCAAACAACTGCTGCAATAGTAAGCGTCTCCGCACGGGGCTCTGTCTGTGGGCCTAAGTACTGGGCGCCACTTACCTTCCTTCTTCTCCAGCCAAATTATCGGGACGATGATGAAGATCACGTACGATCTCGATCTCGAGGACGAAGATGACGCGCGGATCGGCTACGCAGACATGGCGTTCTCCGGCCTCCGCGAGGTCACAGCGTCTGTGCTGTTCGTCCTGCAGCACTTCCCGTTCGTCCAGTATATCCCCGCCTGGTTCCCCGGGGCGGGCTTCCACAGGATACTCGCGGAGGCGAACCCGCCGTGTGCGTGGATGCTCGATGTGCCGTTCTCGCAAGTGAAAGCCAAGGTTGTCGAAGGCTGCGAGCCCTCGGAGGAGGCGGGTCCGATCGCGGCGGAGCTCCTACGTAGGATAGAGAACTCGCAAAGCTCCGCGGGAGAGGACGAAGAGAGCGAAGAGCAGGTCGCGAGAAGTGTTGCGGCCCTCATTGTCGAAGGTACGTGGTTTACGTCCACAGCTCGAGATGTGCTGCTGAATGTAGGGTTGATAGGTGGATCAGATACGGTTCGCGGTAGCGCATTCAAGTGTGTCCGACTGACCTGCTGACAGATGTTCACTACAGACAGTCTCAACCCTCGAGGGTCTCTTCCTCGCGCTGTCTCTCTTTCCGGAGGTGCAGCAGAAGGCCCGGGCCGAATTAGATACCGTTGTTGGTGCCCACCGGCTTCCCGACTTCGACGACCGGGACGCACTCGTATACATCAATGCTGTTGTAAAGGAGGCCTTGCGCTGGCACAACGTGGCTCCGCTCAGTATAGCGCACACCACGGTAGAGGACGACGAATTGCACGGATACTTCATACCCGCCGGGACGACCATCGTTCCCAACATTTGGTATGCGTTGACTCTTGTACCTAGAGTGGAGCCGCGTCAGAATCCTAATGATTACGATGTACTAGGGCATGCATGCACGACCCACGCATCTACCCCGAGCCTGAGAAGTTCTACCCAGAGAGATTCATAGGCGAAGATGGGAAGCTGAACCCGAACGTGTTGGATCCCATAGCTCTGATCTTCGGGTCGGGAAGAAGGTGAGTGGGCGGCTTGATTTGGACGTCGAATATGCAATTTGACTGACCGACGTACAGGATCTGTCCAGGTCGATACTTCGCGGATGCAGCTGTCTTCCTCACCGCAGCGAGCGTGCTGCAAGTCTTCGACATCGGCCCGCCAAAAGACGAGAATGGACGTCTAATCAAGATCGAATTCCAGGCATCCCACGGTTTCCTTTCGTGCGTCCTGTTTCTATTCTTCGTGCTGCGGTCATCTCTTACAGTCTTGAGCTGTAGATATCCAGAGGACATCCGTTGCACGATCAAGCCCCGGTCAGCAGAGGCGGTGGCGCTCATCCTTGGCTCTCAAGAAGACAGGGCCGCAACTGAGCAATGTTAGGCTGGAAAGAGGCTGATGGCGGGGTTCGGGGTACTTACCATTCTCACGTCGGTGTCGGCATCCCCTCCGTTCTTCTGTCGCAGTTCCGTTATGTCCATTGGTGTATAGAATGTGATCGAGTTCTCGCGCTCTGTGTCAACAACCTCGTTCTGCGGGTGATGTCGAGTGGCCTGACCTCTAGCAATGTCCTGTTGAACTTGTATGGTCAGTAGACGTGGTACGATGGCCTGCAAGTACACCGTCGTCAAAATGAAGACACCAGGAAATCATAGATTGACGGTCAACGTTCAACTGTCAGAGATGTGATCCGCAATAGCGTTGCGGACAGGTCGCGGAGATAAGGTTGGGGTTCTGAACGGGAGGCCCCCTGGAACCGCGGGGTCGGGGCAAGATCTGGACTGGGTCCCCGGACGGCGGTCGCTGCGCAGTCGCCGTGCGCGAGCTTGAGAACGAGCGCAAGGCGTTCTTCTCCGATCCCTGCTTTGCCTTGCTCCTCCGCTTGGCTCTCTCCTCCTCCTCTTCCCCCTCCCTCCGACCGTGACGCTGCCGACAGCGCTGTCCTCGCGCAGGCTGGCTCTGCAGCTGCTCCCCCCCCCGCTCCTTTCTCCCATCTCTACGCCGCCCCTGTGCACCCTACCCGGTCTCCCTGTAGCCAACCTGTAGCCGTCTGTAGTATCCAAATCTCGCCATGCCATCTCCTCCCGGCAGCCCGCGCTCTTCAACGAGCACAGACTCCTTCGCGTCCGGCCGCCAGTCGCCCCTGGGCGGCTTCGACTCCTCAGCCGCGCTCATCCTCGTATCCGACGCGGAAGACACCCCGGCCAACACTTCTTTCGGCTTCTCTAGTGACGACGACGACGCGGACGACCTCGACCAGTCTGATCTCCAGCTCGACCGCCTGCGCGGCTCCGCCGTCCCGCCCCTGTCCTCCGTCTCTGTCTTCCTGTACCTCCTCGCGCCATATCTTAAGCTTGGGGCACTCCTCGTGCCCGAGGCGGGCGTCCTAGGAAAGACTGGGGTGCTCGCGGTCGTGGTGTTCGCCGTGTTGTCGGCGTTCACGCGCCAGATCTGGTATATGCTCGCGCGCTATGTCCGGCGCGCGGACCTCGAAGAGATCGTGCTGGAGACGTTCGCGCGGGGAAGGGGCAAGGAGCGCCGGCGGTCGGTTCTCCGCCAGCTCGTCCGCTTCTTTGTTGGCGCGCTCAGGGTGTCGACTGCTGTACTCTACCTCCGATGTACGTCCCCCTTGAACACGTTCCGGTTTTGATGTACGTCTGACGAGATGCGCACCAGTCTCCGTCGATTGTCTGTTGCCCTTTGTGCCGGATGCACTCGCGGTGCCATCCAGGATCATCACTACGCTCGTGTTCGCGGCGTTCATCGCCCCTCTGTACTCCTCGCGGTCTCTCGAATCCCGCGGGGTGGTGTACGCCTCTTGGTTCTCCATCGTAGCGTATGCTGCGTGGTTCTCATGTACAGCTTATATGCATGCCAAGGACATGCTTGTACCGGTCGGCGACTCCGCGACCTTGGGTAAATTATGGCAGGGAATACGTGAGTTCCGTACAACTTCTATTGTGGACATCAGTGATTCACATGGAACCTAGCGGTCGTGGCGTTCACATTCAGCACTTGGTGGACAGTACCCCTGTATGCCTCTCTGAAAGGCACTTCGCAACCGATGACTCCGAAGCCCAGGCGGGCACAATCTTTCAGATTGTTGGCTGCCTTGTCTATAGCCATCGCTGTAGCAGTTGTATTGCCCCTCGTATTCTTCGATGCGTCTACACCCTCGGTATGCCCCTCTCGTACAATCTACATAGAGCTCGAGCTGACTGCAGTGATCTAGCAAATCCCCTCTGTGAGCATTAAATCGACCTCCGCCGCGTTCAGCGCCGCCGCGTTGTTGCTCTCCATCCCCTCTATCTTGGTCACCACGCCTGCGCTACCCATCCCCATCTCTATCCGGCGAAGCACCAATTTCCCCCTCTCGAAGGTCCTCATCTACGTTATCACTATCTGTCTCGCGATCCTCCCAGCGTCTATCACACGCTTCGGGAGCGATCTCATTCTCATACTTGCCTTCCTCAGCACGTTCGTAGTACCTGGTACGTCAATGTTCTCCTTATTTCACCTATCTCGCGAACACTGACCGTACCGCCACAACTCGCTAGCGTTCATCCACATCACAATCCACAACTTCCGGCGTCCACTGTCGATCGTGATCCCGCCGGCGACGCCAAATCCGAATGCGCCGCGGCCTGAGCCGAGCGATTCGCGCCACGACGAGCTGCTCCAGCGCAAAGAGCGTACACTGCAGCGTCGCCGACTTGGGCGGCGCCTCATTTGGGACGTTGGCGTGTGGGTGCTGCTCGTGCCCGTTGGTGGTGGTGGCGTCGCATGGGCTGTGGGGCGAATGGCGGACAGGTGGTAGGCCCGAGTTACGAAGTGTGATAGATGTAAAGTAGACGTTGTACCGTCACACGTGCAGCGGCACGCCTCTGGCGCGGGACGGACGGAGGGAGGTAGAGAGGCTTGGGACCTCGATGTCAAGCCGCTGTATTTGTATTGTACGCTACCATGTGCTGGGTATTCGTGTCTTCGCACATGTGTTGTTCGTCCAAAGTTTGAGGCGTTGTGGAGCGGTACTCATTTTGGTCGATCACAGCCACACGCAAGTCCGCGGCCGCGGGGCGAACGGTGGCTGTCCGCCTTCGACGCGACCTCTCCGCACGTTCATTGTCAAGTAGCCGACTAGTAGCCGTCAATATGTCAATGGTATGGCAGCTAGTCGTGCAAGTATTGGTTCGGATAGTGATTGTCAGCTCGATATGCCGCTCGGCTTGCTCCCCAAGCTGGATACATACTGTCCTCGATCGACAACCAGCCTCTTCGAGTCTCTGACCGCGACCATCAACACCAATGTCCACCGCATCCCTCCCGCCGCCTCCGAGGTACACCATGCGCAATCCGTGGACGGCCATGTCGACAAGTCTCCCACCACGGGTGGTTGCAACTCCGGCCCAGCTCGTTATCCTCAACGCCCTATACGCACGCACAGGCGAGGACGCGACCAAAGAGGACATCAAGGAGGTCTCGCGGGAAACCGGACTGTGCGTCTTTTCTTCTACTTGAGTATGAGAAGCTGACAGAGCGCGCCGCTGGGCTCGGTACGCGCAGGCTAGAGAAGTGGATACATAGGTGGATCAAGAGGCAGCGTTCGACAAAGGGCAGAGGGAACAGAAAGATCTCCCCACGGGTCTCGAAGTACGCGCCAGACCCTGCCGGTGCCTCCGATGGTATCTGCGCTCAGGCTCAGACGATGTTGCTCGACGGCTCGGCACACCCGGGGTCGTCTCTTGAGTCGCACTCTTCTATGTATGCGTGGCAGTCGAATGATCCACTTTGGCGACACGTCCCCGATTCTAGTGCTGCTTCTGGCTCTGGTGACAGCTCGTTGTGTTACGGGATGGGCTCCTGGGGTGGAAGCAACGCTGGCTCGGACCCTCTGTCGCCGCATACATCCTACTCCATCTCAGGCCAAGGATCGCTTCACGCAGGTCCTCACGATACACCTCAGGCCTCCACAGCTCCTCAGGCTCCCTCGGCTTCTCAGGCAGCACCAGCTCCTCAGGTCGTCCAAGTCGCTCGTCCCGGCGCCTCCTTTACAGTCCCTCTGCGTTTTGGCCCACCGGACTCGCAACATCGAATCGCCCAAACGCTACCCTCCGGAATCGATGACCGTTCCGTGACTGGGGCTGCACATCTGTCGCCACACCCGATGTCAAACGAGACTCCTCCCTCTCTGGAACATGCTCACCCTGGTCTCTCTGACGTTCATGCCCATACCGTCAGCCCTCTGAACAGCAGGGCCCACTGTTTGGACCTCAAACACCTGCATATACCCAGCAGCGGGCACACTACGGCCATGTCCGGCTTGAACCCCCCTCTGTCTGCGCCCCCGTCTGCGTTCTCTCTGCCGGCTACCTGCGCTTCCGAGGCTCTCAACTTAGGCGGCGCATATCTCTATCGTCTCTTCAACGGCCCCGGAGACGATTCCGCCATCGAGGCGCCGCCATTCCACTCGACGTGCTACTATGGCGAAGCGGTGGCCAGTACGGCTGGCGTGCCTCCGGACCTGTGGTCTCCGCCGCATACCTTCGTGTCTGATACATCTGCCACTGGGGTCGCCGCTGAGGATGTTCCGAACTTGGCGTATCCGCCGACCCCCGTCTCTTACGAAATGCGGATGTCCGACCTCGTAGCCCTAACGAAGAGCATCCGGGGGGCGAAGGACGCTGAGGACGCTGGTCGCGCGTTGTCTTCTCTCATCAAGTACGAGGATGCGGCAGAGATTGGTGACAACTTGGCTCAGACGCTCGCCTCCGAGCCGCAGAGCTCAGGTGAGCGATCTGCACGATACAGTATGCGTTCTTCTCAAATGTTAACTTGCGCATACAGGCATCGACCGTCCTCAGTCTAGAGAGTCGGATAGTGATAACAACAAGTTGTCTATCACAGGCGACCGCGTTGCTCCGGGGATGGTGATCGACGGGGAGGAGAGCGGTGAGGACGAAGATGAGGCCGTCACGCCTTGCGAAGAGATGGAGCCGTTCAACGGGAATGGTCGTCCAGTTTGTCAACCTGATATCGTCTGCGTAAAGCAAGAGGGTCGCGATGGACCGGTGATAGCGGATGGCATGGTCGAGGGCTTGTAGACACGCAAGGGGGCGAGAAGAAGTCTGGAATGTATACGGAGTCCCACGTTATCAGGGACGACGCTCCCTGTATATCGTTACAGCTCCTTTCAATGTTACTGTTCATTGGCCGTCTGATTCCCCCTCGCATGCATATCTATACGTGCCAAACTTCGAGCCCAACGCACGTAAGTATACACATCAAGCGCGGAGGCTTTGCAGAGTCGAAGGTACAAGCTCCACTGGCAATGTTTGGACGACCTGTAGTGCCACAAACGCGGCGAAACAGTCAGGCACCGGCATTCTTTGACTGCGAACGACTTACCTTCTGCATAATCTCCTCTCCCCCGACCTCCCAGCCAGTCTCCGCAACGGGGAGCATGCTTCCCGTAACGAGTCGCGTCGCGAGGTTCCCGAGGCCGTACCGATCGCCCGCGTACCGCCGCCACTGCAAGAGGTTTCGCAGGAGTTTGTGGCGCCGCGCGAGGAAGCGCCTGCGCGCGGGGATCGCGGCTGGGTCAAAGCGCGGCTGATTCAGCGCGATGAACGGCGCGAGCTCAGCCTCCGTCGTGGTGACGGCTGCGCTGAAGATCGTGTAGACGGCCTTCAAGAGCATCTGTGATGAGAAAATTGGTTAGAATCCACGCAGAAGTAAAGGAAGGAGAGACCGCACCTCGAACTTGAGGCTCTGCTTGTCGACGGACGCCTCGACCTGCTCGGTGAGGTCGACAAGACGGCGCACGTCGGACGCGGAGTATGCATCAAGCGCGCCGCTTTCGATGATGCGGCATATGCGCGGGATGAGCGCGGTCGAGATCATCGCGGAGACGAGGTCGCCGTCCGGCCCGAGCTCGGGCTCATCATCCTCGTCCTCATCTGCATCGAGGGAGGGGCGCGAATACTTGTAGAGTGCACTGTACCATCTGAATGAATCGAGGCTGCGGGGGCGCTGTAAAGCGGAATGAGCAACGGTCACAGATGAACACATACATCGCACAACCGGTGGAAGCTTCAGACATACCTCGAGCGGGTTCCAACCAAGGATCTCAAGACGCGCCCAGAACTCCCACGCGCTCACCATCCCGAGCCCGCCCCACGCGCCACGATACACCTCGTCGAACTTCGCGCGCCACTCCCCGAACCACTTGCCCACCCCAGCGCTCGCGTCGCGGAACTCCTCCGCCTTCACGTCCGCCATGATCGCCTGCGCGTCTGCAACAAGCTTCCCCATCGCCACACGGTAGTCGTCCGCGTCCGCTGGGGGCAGCTCCCCGTCCGTCGAGTATCCCTCCTCCTCGACCTGGCGCTGCTGGTTCGCCGCGCGTCTGTGCAGGCGGCGGGCGGCACGAGCGGCGGCACGGTCTGCGCGGGAGGCGGCGGGGTTGGCGGAAGGAATGACGCGCCCGAGGTCGTCGACTTCGTCGGGCTTGGGCTGGAGTTGGGGCGGGGTGCCGAAGAAGAGCGCGAGGTCGTCTGCGTCCTCGGCTTTGCGTCGTTGCGCGATCATGTCCGCGCGTTCCTTGATGATGGAAATGTGCTCCTCTTCAAGCTTCTCGAGTTGCGGGAACTGCGGGCACAAGGATAGTTGTCAACTTACAGGTTCGGGGAGGAGACATCTGAGGCGGATTGACCTTCTCGTCGAGGAAGGTCGCGACGCTCTCGACCCATTCGCGGAAGGCGGAGAACCAGCTGCGCTTCTCCTCGGCCTTGGCGATCATCTCGCGCATCTCCTTCTCGCGCTCTTCCAGCAGGCGTTGTTCCTCGCCGAGCTTGGACATCGCGGCGGAGTGCTCTGCATGGGATACTGTCAACTCGCTCATGGAATTCGTGAGTCGCGCTATCGCAGCACCCATCGTAGGGATGGGCGTCACAGCCGGGACTGTAGAAAATCTGTCAGTAATGCAGTATCGCTAGGATAACTGTGCGTACTTGGTGCGGGTTTGTATACGGGCTTGGGCGCTGGTTCAGCAGACTCTGGTCGAAGGCCTCCTCGGCGCAGCTGCTCCTGCTCCCATTCCCGAGTCTCCTCATCTTCCTCTTCGCTAGGAGCACAAGTCAGGACGTCGCGCTCGGATAAGCAGTGAGAGGCAACCTACGCATCCACGATCATTTCGTTCATATCCGCACGCCGCTTTGCGGCTTCCTTCTTCCGCGACTTCTTGCCAAGCGCGATACGCTCTTGGGCGCTGGTGAATTCCGCAAATTCTAGGAGACGCTTAGTAAACTGCATTGCGAGCCGCATGAGTATGTACTTACCATCATCAGCATCTCCCAACTCGTCCTCTTCTCGGACGAGTCGGCTATCTGGATGAGGGCCCTTCGAGTAGTCGTCTCTCTTCGTAAGAGATAGCGATATGTAGTCCTCTGAGCCCGAAGCCTTGCCCGCACGTAACCGTTCGCGCTTCTGCTTGGCTGCTTGGATGGACGAGGCGGAAGGGATCGCCGCTTCACTTTCGACCTCGTCTAGAAATCGGGTGAGACGCTTAATACGTGTGAATTGACCATGGCTTACCTGTCAAACCAGACACTTGAGCAGCGGGGTCAACATCCATGGAGACGTCCGCATCATAGGAAACGGTATCTTCTTGAGGTAGAGAAGGGCGAGCGTTGGGTGTACTGGCTTTGAGTTCATTGAGATATGCAGCGTTGTACGTGGGTCCCGTAGACCTTGGTGTTATTGTCGGTTCAAATGGTGCAGCCGCAACACTACACAAACGCAGACATCAGCATATGCACCAAGCGGCCAAAAGTACGGCCGTATGTTGCGTTTGAACTTCCATGCACACATCTTGCGAGAATGGTCTCTGGTGGAGAGACGGATATATTGACAACGAAATAGTGGACATGAGATGTGTACATGGAAGCCCAGCGCCAACACACGCCCGTCGCGTAAAGAACGTGCGTGTGCATACCCCGGTGATCCGTTTCTGAGCGCAAGATTCCTGCTCAGGTTCGATTTTTTGAGCTTGAACACTTCACCGCTACTCTCCTGCACAAGCCATATGTGTCAGAAGTGGCTTACTGCGGGAAGCTCAATACGTACCTCTTCCTCACCCCCAAAGCTGAGCGTAGAGCGCGCCTTCGCTCGCGTCTTCTTCTTGAGTTTGGCGGCAACTATACTAGGTGACTCCTCCGCATCTGCCTCTGTCCCTGTCGTGGGGGCCGCCTCCGCCTCTGTAGTCGCCCGAGCGCGTTGGGCGGGCTTTGCCTTCGTGCGCTTGAATATTACTGGTGGCTCAGCCATATCACAAGAGTTTACAAGCCAAGCAGACAGCAGCGATCAACACGAGAATCCAGCAGACAGAGCAGATACAGTCAAAGAGAGGACGGTCGGTGTGGTGTAAGTGAAAGCCTAAGCGCCTAACGCGAGCAGTTGGGACGCGCGCCACAAAAACAGACGCCGGGGCACCTGCGAGAACAAAACCCCGCGAAAACGAAGATTCCCACGATTAGCTTCTGATTAGTTACCGCGATGTCGTCGCGTCCCAAACCACGACCCCGACCTCGCGCTCGCGCGCCTGCCGCAGCCACATCGCCTGTCGACACCGCCGGAGCGCCCCCCGCCTCGTCCCCCGGCCCCTCGTCGGCCACAAACACATCCCCACCACCGCTATCCGCCGCCACTTCCAAGCAGGATGAGGACGACATGGACGCGCGCTTCATGCGCAATACGACGCGCACGGCTTTAGCGTGGCGAAAGATCAACAAGCGCGTCGAAGGTATGTCAACATCACATATCGCCCTCCGAGCGCGCGCACATCAAATTCATACCTATGGGACCCAAACTCAGAACAAGAACAGCGGAAACGCAAAGCGACTGGCTCGGACAGCTCAAGCTCTGAGCGCGAGGAGGGCTCTTCGCCGCGCTCGCGTAACAAGAAAACCAAGAGACGGCTGCACAAGCAGGATACCCTTCCTGACTGGACAAGGAGGGATCCTGCTCTCTTAGAGTGAGTTTTCTTTTCTCAGCGGAGGGCGCGAGCTAGCTGTATGCGATCCGCGACGACATCTCGAGATGCGTATATGCGCATATGCGGGCGCATAGCTCTCACCGGGAGACACGCTGCCCCTGCGCGCGATCGTTCGTGCGAGAGTAACAGCGTCATATAACTGATTCTTGCTCTGCGTCAGAATATCTGATTCGGACGAGGATATCCTCGCCCCTAAGAAGCAGAAGAAGTCAGCAATCGAGGATTCACCTTCCAAATCCAATGGCCGACGTGCCCGCAGTCGATCACGCTCTCTCACTCCACCCCCTGCTTTGAGCCAATTCGCCCTACAGCGTGCGCGGGATACCGTCAAGTAGGTGCAAATCACTGCAGGTTGTCTACCCACATTGACCATGGCTTCAAGTCAAGTTGTCGGAATTGTACCTCGAGCTCCGTCACCTACGGACTTCGCCGACGACTCCGTTGACACCATCGTTCTCGACGACGAGATGGCGTCTATCGCGCGGCGCGTCAAGCTGGACATGACAAGACAAGGCTCGCCCGTGCGCGAGGGAGGTGGCCCGGAGACCGTCAAGCTGAAAGTATTTTGGAAGCCGCATCCTCTCAATCCTAGCGGCCATGCAGATATATGGGCCATGGTGCAAAAACGGGTATGCACCCTTGAAGAGTTCTGTGAGGAGCGACCGTCCTTACTCACTTTGTACAGCACGAGAATTTCCATCCGCTGTTTGCCGAGATTGCAGACCTCGCGAGTATACGTATCGACAACCTGGTCCTGTCTTTCGATGGCAAGCGGGTGTTCCCTTCATCCACCCCACATAGCATAGGCATCTGGGCCGAAGCCGAACTAGGTTCGTCGATAGCATGCGCATGCAATGCCATCATGCTCATCCATTTCCTTTACAGAGGCCTGCGACAGGAACACTTTCCAGTACCTCCAGGAGAACAAGCGGATGCGCTCCGAATCATTGGCGCCTCCTGGTCCTCCCGAGACTCAAGACGCCGCGCGCCGCTCTCCCTCCCGTACTCGATCGCCCTCCATAGAATTCAATGATGCAGCATCCGATGACGCCACACCTGCTGCTGAAGAACATAGGGAGGAGAAGCCCGCGGACAGCTTCCGTCTCGTCGTC
This sequence comes from Trametes pubescens, assembly GCA_001895945.1. NCBI lineage: Eukaryota > Fungi > Basidiomycota > Agaricomycetes > Polyporales > Polyporaceae > Trametes > Trametes pubescens. The sequence goes on from MNAD01000917.1 coordinate 25,835, forward strand.
CGCAGCGAGCGGACCGCAGGGAAGAACATCACGCTGCTGGTGCGTCCCACGACGAAGTGCGGCGCGATCGTACGCGGGTTCCTCAAGAAGGCGGGCCTGGAGGCGGAGTACCCCGCGAGCCCTCCTGCGGCGAAGGGGCGCGGACGCGGAAAGGCCGCGGCGCCTGCCAAGGCACCCGCGCTGAGCGTCGATGGGGACAGGATGGATCCCGAGACCGAGATCGGGGAGGCGGACCTGGAAGACGGGGACCAGGTCGACGTGGTGGGTCTCTGAGCTCGAGATTTGATGCCGCAGTGTACGAGTGCGCCTGAGCTGTGCGTCGTGATGCTTTCCTTTTCGCTTTCGAGTGGCGGCTGCCATTCTGTTCCGTTCCGTGGTAGGGTATAGTCTGGATAATGATGCGTTGCTACTGTATGTACGACATGATACCTTTCGTTATGCACGTCTATTAGTCATCCACTAATCGAGCTCGTTGTTCTCTGCACGCCGGAACCAAGGGTATGCGTGGTGCGTATACAAGCGGCGTACAAGATTATCGGACTGATTTTTCTATCTGTAGGACGCAAGCTTGGAAGGCCCGATGTCCTTGCAAATGCCCAGATGCTACCATGTCTGTTACTTGGCATGCGATCGTCCACATATATATCGCCGACTCCGGCTGGCGCCTACGGAGTCGAAGATGGCATTTGGCTTTAAGTTTAGACTTCTCAATTTCTACGGGTGTTGGCTCACTCCTATGCCACTGTTCTCACCTGCATCTGGATGCATTTAATTGGCGATACTTACGCACAGAGGCTTCACAGTAGCCATGTAAAACGCGTTGATCTAAATCATCCTAGATGTGTGTTCAATGATGGCGAATATAGGTGAGTACTTGTGCATCAAGCTTCAACGCTGCCGTTAACTCACATTCAGCCTCATAACTGTCAGGGCGTTCAGGATCAATACTGAGCCAACTGCATACGCCCCAGTCATCTGTGGCGCGTCCAGCAGAAGGTAATGAATTTTTTTCTTTCACTGCACGTTCGGGGGTTTCCATCGCTAAGCTGTCAACTCAACCCATAGTGATTGTAAGCGTGTTTGAGCGAATTTAAAGGCTTGAGGGTAAGATCGAGGTGGACCTCAGTCTGTCCGATGGCGCACCACTGCGATATTCCCCGTGGCCGTCGGACTGATTCCTTCTCGCCACAGCCACTACTTCAGGCTCGATCGGAACCGACTCTCGAGGACGGGGTATGCCCGTCGGAATGGAACGTCCCGCGTCCTGAGTCGGCTGCGGCAGCGGACCTAGGTCGTACGAAACTGTACATGTAAGTACAACAGCGATGCGAGCCATCGGGACGATCATGTAGCGTAGCGAGAACGTCGACTGGCCGATTCACGGGATACTGGCAGCCCTCTACCTTCGCCCCGGACCGATCCGCAACCAGTAGGGCGCCGCCCACCGGGCAAACGGCCTTATAGTATATGGTAGCAGTGACCCGTGCGCGTGCCCGCCAGCGGCAGAATGCATCCGAGATGCGTGCATGGTTTGACTGGCTTCCGAGCAAACATCCCTGAGAAGGTGAGCAGGCACATAGAATCCGCTCTAACCCACTGTTAATCGTAACGCTGAGTGTGTAGGACGGCGTTCGCCGAAACCAGCTTCAACACCTTCTGTAGCTGGGAAGGTCCGCGGCGGCATAGATGGAGGAAGTTTATATGAGTCTACACGAAGGTGCGTACTAGCACAGCGCCCCACTCCATAACTCGCCTCATCTACTGCCGACTCCACCTCAGCCTGACACTTCTTAGAAATCTGGGATGACCAGGAACAACATCATCACCACGGGTTGTCTAGGCGGCGAGACCGTCGGGGCCATGGCTCCCAACCGCTTAGAGATTAGCGACTTTATCAAGAACGAGAAGATGTTCTCGCTATACATCCAAGCACTCCGTACGAGACATCTAGCGTCGACCGTATTCTCGAGTTTCTCACAGGCGGCTGATCAGAGGCCATGATGGACACGCCGCAAGACGACCCAGAGTCGTTCTTCCAGATAGGCGGCATTCATGGACTCCCATACGCTCCCTGGGATGGCGTCGGAGAAGCGTCGCAAGCAGAGGCGTCCGGCTACTGCACCCACGGCTCGGTACTCTTCCCTACGTGGCACCGGCCGTACGTAGCTTTATACGAGGTACACCAGCTATCGAGGCAAACCACTTGAAACAGCGTAACTGACACTATCTACAGCAAATCCTGCAGAAACATGCCATACAGATTGCCAGGAAGTACGTATTTGAGGGATACTCCTGGCGGAAGGTCGCGGCAGACCTCCGGCAACCGTACTGGGACTGGGCCAGCAACGCGGTACCACCTCCGGAGGTCATCAGCATGGAGCGTGTCACGATTATCACGTCGGACGGTCGGAGGGCGCGCGTGGAAAATCCCCTGCTCCGCTATCGATTCGATTCTGTCGAGCCGAGTTTCGCTGGGCCGTTCGCGAGGTGGCCGTCCACAATCCGTCATCCATCGAGTGATGATTCCGGGGCGAAGGACGATGTCGAATCGCTGATATCGTAAGATCGTTGCTGAAACCTTCTGCTCCGCAGCGGCTGATTTGTTCGCATATAGAACGCTACAAGCAAACCAGGCCGACCTCACCTCGAAGGTATACAACCTTCTTACGCGTACGCACACATGGCCTTCCTTCAGCTGCAACGCTCCCGGGGACGAGGACAGCACGAGCAACAGTCTGGAAGCTATACATGACGCCATCCACGACTGTGTAGGCGGCCCCGGCCACATGGGCGATCCCGCATATGCTGGTAGGGCGCAGTAGCATGTTATTCTCGACGAGCCGAACCCTGATTACCTTTCACCAGGATTCGACCCTATATTCATGTTGCACCACGCTCAGGTTGACCGTCTGCTCTCGCTATGGGCTGCACTTCATCCAGACGTTGGCGTGAGCGAGGCCACTGCGTCCGGTGGGACTTTTACTATACCGTCGAATTCTACGATCGACGAGAATACCGGTACGCTATATTCCTAGCGGGCCGTGGAATGCGCTAATTGTAGCGGTACCGCTAGAACTTACGCCGTTCAGGAGTAGACAGAGCACGTTCTGGACATCTCGTGGAGCAGGCGGACCTTTCCCGACCCACTTGGGGTATTCGTACCCGGAGTTCAATGGTCTGGATTCGAAGGACGAGGACGAAGTCGCTCAGCATGTCGCCGAGGTCATAAACAACCTCTATACGCCTCAAAGGCTGCAACATTATCTCCTTCCCAGGACGACCAAGCAGCATCGCAGCGTAACCTGGGTGGACGAAGTCTCGCGCTCCCTCCAGCAGACTCTCCGAATCTCTAGACTCCCTAGCGATTCCTGGTCCATATTCGAGGCCCCCGCAGAGGACGACGAACTTACCGCTGGCTATCTCGTCCTGTTCCCGGATCCTCCTCGTATCCGGGACCCGCCTTCCCATACGCTGTGGGAGTGGTCCGTTCGGATTCGTGTCAAGAAGTTCGAAGTCGGACGCAGCTTTGCCGTCCTCGTCTTCCTCGGCGAGGTGCCGGAGGATCCCCAAGAGTGGTACGCATCGGCCACGTACGTCGGCGCGCACCACGCGTTCGTGAATAGTGCCCCGGCGCGGTGCGCGAATTGCCGCCGACAAGGGGACTCCGTCACCGAGGGCTTCGTACACCTCAACGACGCGATCGTAAAGCATGCCGCGCCGCACTCTTTGGAGCCAGAGGCCATGAAGCCGTACTTACGGCGGGACCTTAGTTGGCGAGTTCGGAGGGTGAGTGACAATGCAGACTACCCCCCGTGTTCGCGAGCTCCAGTTAACATATTCATATTCCTTTAGATCGATGGCCAGGCCATCTCCCCGGAATACTTAGGATCTTTGGAGGTCGTGGTCGTCGTACAACCTCTTTCGTATTCGGCATATAGCCAGCAATTCTTCTCGCAGGGACGATCGACATATTACCCGGAGATTACCACCGCGCATGTCAAGGGATCTTACCCTGGACATCGTGGCTAAGTATAGCAAGTTGCCAGATGAACCTGTAGTTCCTAGAAGCTGTTCCCGTGTAGGATTGGGGTGTTTACCGATTCGTAGTACGTTAAACACACGTGTGCTTGTACATGTAGACCACGACCAAGTCTCGCTCGTATAACACCCTGGATTCGCCTTTAAACCAGCATGCCTCCACCCTGAGGCTGGTGAGATGGTGCCTTCGTGCTGTAAATCCAGAGGACTGGAATAGAAACGTCCTGTTAGTACGGGACGCTTTCAGTGCCAGTAAAATGTTATGTACTCGCCGGATACGTTCAAACAATGGTGATCTCTTCTAGCGGCAGGTTTCCATCCCAGACGTCCTGAAGGATCGGGGATTTCGTTGCTTGTACGTTGAACCAGCCCACTCTCCGAAAGATGTCCGTCCGTGTCTCGCGTTCCGATTCCACGACGTTGGAGCCAACCAGACCAACAAGAAGACCTCGCATCAACTCAGTCAGTTTGTTGCCCGCGAGCGGGACGGCCCATAGTCGTCGGATCTCGACATCATCCTCGTTGTCAACCCGCGCCCACTCCAATCGCGTCATGTTCAGCTCGACTTCGCCATTTGAGCCGTCCGCCCCCCAACGCTGTGCCTGCTGAGCAGCTTGGAGGAGAAGATGGCAGTGAGAGCTCCCCTGGGGGCGCAGCGCGCACGGTATCAACACCGCGCGCAGGACAAGGGTTCCATCCGTCACCTGCCCGGTTGGTAGTGCAGCGTCCTCGAGGGTAACGTCGCACCGTACTACCTCTGCTACGGCGGACCCGTCCCGGCTAGCGCATGACCATAGGTCTCCCCGCATGCAAACGCCCTCGTCGACCGACGCCCATGACCACGACGGCGCACGGTACTCAGCACAGCGGGATGTCTGTGGGTCCCCGCGCAGCGACCACAGCAGGTCGTCGAGGAGGGTAGCGCGCCAGAGGCCGGCGAGATAGTCTGTGCGCAGCACGCGCTGGAACTCTGTGGCGATCGCGGCGCACGCAACGAGTTTGTCGGACGGAACTGTGATGACGCGCTGGCTATAGGAGGTGACAACGTCTAGCCACGCTACATGTACGTCGAGCCATTCCTGGCAGCCATGCTCCATGGGTTTCGGTCCCGGGAGGAAGAGCACGTCAGACAACCGGTCGCTGCCGTCCTCATAAACGTAGTGGAAGACCGCCTTTCCGATGTTCTCCATGGTAGTCAGGCACTTGAACTGGATCGTCTGTGAGGTGAAAATGAGCGAGCGAGGGGACATCAGATATTCCTGAAAGCACCAGCCCCGCGAACTGATGGGCTCCCAGTCGGGGCGGTACTGCTCTATATATGGCTCGGTCAGTGTTGAGGTGGGAGTGATGTGTAGTGTGCCCACTTGCTGCACTGCAGGAAGAAGGTGTGTTGTGCCCTCTGCCAGTGAGGAAGGAGGTAGAGGACAGATGAAAGGAAGGGTGAAGTTGCAAGGGAAAGTGGTAGACCTCGTCGCCCACGGCGCCGCGGGCCGATTTTGGAGGAAGCCTTCGCTGACCCTCTGGGCGCTGGCAGCGATAATGGTCACGTACGCATAGCGGTAGATGAGATGCATGCGTGTCAACTCGCGCCGCTTGTCCTCGTCCGAGTCTTGGATGATGCATAGGCTATCGGTCCAGAGGAACCGAAACCCCAGTGCGTTTGTGACAGATATCGCGTCGCGGATAGTTTTGGGAAGGAAGGCAATGCCGTCGGTATAGGTGGATAGATTTGCCTTGACAGTGCGATGCGGTTGAGCTTCGCCCCACACGTAGCTGAGTGCGAGGTATTGACCACGCCTGCCATCGGATGAGACTAGACGCGGATGATCGGGGTCGGTGCAGTCGACGAGGCGCGTGGGGAGGAGAGGTTCTTCGGTGCCCGCTGAGAGCGCAGCGCAGCGTTGGTGCCCGTGTACGCACTCGTTGATGCATGCTTGTGCTAGAGAGACAGCGTGCGGCGATCCTACTTCCAGAACCGGGTTTCGGCCAACAATATACGGCGCCGCCGGATCGTCTGTCGACGTATCAGATACCATGTTCTTATACACTTAGTGTGCGAAAACTCACCCGGGGTCGTATATGCGTATCCTTCAAAGTACAACTCGTCGTTCACCCAAACGGTCAGATATTGAGTCCCCTTCGGTGTCATGTCATCTGTGCCGCTCAAGCCCAACATCAACCTCCCTACGACGATCCTCAAAGGGGAATCAGGTTCCATGTCGGCGCCTTGATCTGAGCGTGTCGCGGATATGATTCGACACCACGAACAGCCCGCATGAGTACCGGACTCCAGCTCAGCCCAAGAAGTAAAATACGAGTACCCCCCAGGGACAGGCCCGGGTTCGTCGTCGTCGAGCAAGGGACGGTCGCCTATAGGTTCGCTGTAAAGTCCGAGATGCGCTGCAAAAGGACCTTCCCAGCATCTGTCACATATAGTGATTGGCTTGGGCGGCATGCAGGACCTGCTGACGCAGTTTTATGTCAAACTACGCATATAATACCAACTGTGCACTCACCTTGGTACTACTGAGATTGATGTCTCCGTGATGAAGACTAGCGATGAGATCTGTTGTGTTCCAGCTCAGCTCTACAGTCTGTCCCAACAGCGTCATTGAGTGCACTTACAAGGGCGGTGACGCTGAAACGCCCGCCGGACCGACTCGGAGAGTGATGTGTACCAAGGTGCGTTGCGGCGGTATATGAGATGGCGAGACGACGACAACAATTATATACCAAAAGGCTTGCATACCGACGCTCTGTGCCAACCTGACAGATGCAATGCTGTCTTCGTCTGAGACGCGGCCGAGAAGGTGCACGCAGCGCTGATGGGCAGAAATTGAGTTCAACGGCGGTGCTGGGAAAAGTCAATGACGCGACGCGCGATCGTGCCAGTGCCACTCGAAGGACCTGATACAAGCTCGTATGTATGATCAGTGCCCGTCGCATGGGTTGCAGAAGGGAAAATGAGTGCTTCGTATCCAGACTGGTAATGCGTGAGCACCGGTGGTGTGGGAAGGAGCGCTGAAAGTCTTGGCAGGATGTGGTGAACGGCTGGAATTTGTTTTCGGAGGTGGGTCGACGTCTTGATGGGATTGACGGAACCGTATATAGGCTATGGTGAGGATGGCTGGTACCGGCTGAAAGGTACACCGTTCCTTGAAATATGCATCGTGAGCCGCGTTCCGCATCCGAGAGGCGATCGGAGCGAGTAAGTTGTCCTAGCAGAAGAATACAGGCGAAGTGCGAACATAGACATGTCTGAACAAAGCCAGTTGATTGCGGCGACTCGCGAGGGTCTGAAAGTGGTGGTAGCGAAACAAGACCCGCGGAGCGCCGCTCACTTCCTCCGCCCCGGCGCGCGTCAGGCCAACGATGTCTCGGCTCTGCATCCTACCGCCATACCGTACTACCATTTTCACCGCCCTCTCGCGTAGCTGGGGTGCGATACTGTGGGTAGACGTCGATCCGTCATTTCCCTCCAGGTACATATAGCAGCATATGGTTTGTAACAGACCTGTAGTTGCCGGCGCCCGGCATGGCGATCGTCGACCGCGGCCTACGCCTTTCCTCCGTGTTCCGATTCGATAGCGGCTCTTCTCTGTCTTGCACTCCCTTCTCCTCACAACACGATGGCTGTCGACACAACGCCTGCTGGACTGTCGCCTCAGACTGTCCCTCTCGGCACGGGTCTTCCTACGCGGGAGGAGATGCTTGTGTACTACCCGGCCAAGTTCACCTGGACGCAGCTCAAAACCTTCGTTAATTCCGGGTAACTAGCTTCATTTGGAGGAAGGGGGATGATGACAGAGATCTGAAGATTTATGCCATTGCAGCGACCTCGGACTGTTGAAGCGGGACAGGACGCTACAGAAGCGGTACGAGGGGTGGTCGCAGGGAATCAAGGAGAAATATGGGTCTATAGGTGCGCACACCACCATACCTGCACATCGACCTGTTATCACTAACCGCGTCTCGCGCGTGCGTGCCAGTGAACTACCTGCTGAACTACCGCTTGCAGTGGGGCCAGCCAGACACGCTCTCCGTGCTCCGATCTTCCCTCGATGAACGACCTGCGCAGACAGCCACAAACGGCACCACCCCATCGCCAGACCCCAAGGCCCCCGGGAAGCTCCCCCCGCTCCCCGCCAACGCGCCGCGCTACTTCCGAGCCGACATACCCCCCGAGCTGCTCAGCATCACCATGAACGACTGGCCCTACTCCGGTACGCACCCCCACCCCCGGGCCCACCCCACATCCCGTCCCTATCCTCATGTTGATCATCCCGTCCCAGTCCCCCCAGACGTCGAGCACAGCCTCATCTGGTCGCGCGTGCCCATCTTCCCGCCAGACCTCCCCCCGCCCGCCGCGTCGCCGGTCTCCGCGCGCCTGCACCAGGACGGGCTGTGGGGCTTCACGGGCACGGCCTCGCCGCCGCCCTCGCCGAGCACGCTCCCGGAGTGCTTGCCCGCGCTCGCGGACTGGGGCGTCACGATGGAGAAGCTCGTGCGCTCGCCGCGCGGGACGGAGGAGGAGGAGCGCGCGGTGAAGCGGTACGGGGAGGAGATCGCGACGTTTGTGAAGAGGCGCTGGAGCGAGCGCGAGTGGGAGACTGCGTGGTTCGTGAACCCGCCGGTGAGTGGTACGTTTTTGTGCGGGTGTGGTGGATGCTCATTGTGGATGCAGCGGTTGCAAAGCGTTCCGGATTTGACGCATATCCATGTCTTTGCGCGGCGCAAGACTCCAGAGCAGATCGCTAGAGCTGATATCGATGCCCAACACGAGTGATAGGCAAATGCGGGTGGTTGGACGTCGCTGCCGGACATTGAACTGCTAGATGTACCTATAAAGTATAGCGGACTGACTCGGATTAGATGTGCAAGGTTGCGTAGATGACTGGATGGTATTGGTATACATGTTGTAGATGTGAAGAAATACAAGTCTGCCAGTGATTCCAGACTGTACGTGCAGCGACAAACAATGGACGTGAGATGGTAAGATACAAAACGCGCGGACTTCCCTATGACTTCTCTAATCCCAACAAAAGAGTCTTGCGCCACTCAGTGGATGGAGACCTTCCCCAGCAGGTCCGCGAGCGCGTCAGTGGCTTTGTCTGTGACCGACTTGGGTGCTGGTTCCGAGGCCGCAGGTACTACGGTACCGGCGGGTTGTACTGCGGGGGTGGCTTCTTGAGCGGGGGCCTTCTCTTCTGCTTCCTCCGCCTCGGCTTCCTCCGCCTCGTCCTCTTCTTCGTCATCATCGTTGAGAACGAGCTTTCCTCCCTGCTGTTTGAGAGCAGTCAATAGCGCAACGACGCCCTCGTCCTCCTCGTCGACCTCGTTCCATTGCGCCTCCACCCTGCGCAGCTTCGGGAGCTTGCCGACGACGCCCGCGAGCAGGGAGAACGCCTCCGTCTCGAGGTTGTCGTTTTGGAGCTGGAGGATCTCCAGTTTGTCGTGCAGACCCTTCGCGAGCGCCTCCACCACTGGTGACACCTCGCCCTCCTCCCCAAGGACGCAGTCGGATAGATTCAGCTGCCGGAGCAGCGGCCACGAACCGCGGTTGAGCTCCGCCGCCATCGTCTTCGCGCCCTCCGCGGCGAACGTGTTATCCTGCAGGTCGAGGTAGTCCAGGCTCTCGTTCGCTGCGAGCCCGTGCACCAATGCGGAGATGCCGTCCATACGGATGCCATTCTGCGGCATGCGCACCTCACGCAGGGTGCCGTGCGCGCGCAGCGCCGCCGCCCACGCATCTGCGGAGCCGTCCTCGAGCCGATTGCGGCCGCAGATGACGGTCTGGAGGTTCGAGCGCGCATCCTTGGGGAGCGAGCGCGCGAGCGCGTGCAGTGCGTCGGCGATGACGGTGCCCCCGGCGGGGCCGAGGCCGTTGTTGTTGAGCTTGAGGACGCGGAGGGAGCGCGCGGAGGAAAGGAAGGGGACGAGCGGGTCGACGGAGCGCCCGCCGAACGCGTTGTCGCTCAGGTCGATCTCGACGAGCGTCGGCTTGTCGATGAGCGCGTCGCAGATGGCGGAGAGCGCGGGCGGGATCTCCGAGATCAGGCGGCCGGTGAAGATGTCGGCGAAGTTCGCGACCTGGCGTGCGCGGGTGCGTGTCTGTCAGATTGGGTTGCGGGGTGAGACGGAGATGGGGGCGGCGCACCCTGAGATGAGTCGTCTTCGCGAGGAAGTCCGCGAGGGCCTGTGCGGCCTCGACACCGATGGTGTTCCCGCCGAGATGGATCTCCTCGATCACAGTCGGGTCCACGCCGGCGAGGTGCGTCTCGATGTCGGCGCGAGAATTGAGTTTGAGACCCTGGCCGAGGAGAGAGAAGACGGAAGACATGGTATATGGATCGTGTGCGGAACGGAGACGGTGGTGGTTGCGGAAAGAGTCGAGCAGAACTTTTGGACGCGTCGATTATTCGAGCGCATCCAATCCAATCAGCGATCACGTGGCTGGCGGCGACACAGCCACAAAGCACTTTAGCTGTGGACCCTAACCCAAGGCCCCTTTGGCCTATGCCTCGGCGTCGCTGACTGATGTCATAGTCATCCTCTGAATGCGTCCACGCTGGACGATTAGAACGCGGCCAATAGCTCACCAGTAACTTCCGTCAGGTCAAGGCAAGAAATGCCCCGAAGATTTGTCGCCGAGGACGAGCGTACGCCAGGAGGGACTCATGTGCTCCTCATCACCACCGGCAGCGTCGCCTCAATCAAAGCGCCTCTCATCGTCGCTGAGTTGTTGGCGGTTAGTCAAGAGTCCTGTATCATATTTCGCTTTTGCGTTTACTGATCACTGCTACATAGCATCAGAGCGTGAAAGTCGAAGTGGTCGCAACCGAAGCGTCTCTTTCCTTCTACAACCCAGAAGATATTGAAAAGGTCGGTGTCCGGGTATGGCGAAACAAGGATGAATGGGGAGCATACGTATGACAACATTCCGATAAAATCTCTCACAGCGCTGATACACACATGAACAGGGTGAACACACCATAGGTGACCCAATACTGCACATAGAACTACGGCGGTGGGCAGACATCGTCCTCATTGCGCCCTGCTCGGCGAACACAGTGTCCAAGATTGCGAACGGCCTCTGCGATAACCTTGCGGTCGGTTACTTCAATCGTGACCGCTGTAAGCTCTGACGCGTTCTCGTGTGCAGACATCCCTCCTACGGGCCCTTGCCCCAACCACGCCGACATACGTGTTCCCCGCAATGAACACGCTCATGTACGAGCATCCCCTGACAGAACGGCACCTGCAAACCATAAGAGACATTATCGGGTACGCCGTCGTCGGCCCCATCGGCAAGAAGCTCGCGTGCGGCGACGTCGGTAAGCCGCGCAAAGCCGGTCTTCCATGCCATACACTGACAGAACGCTGCAGGGCTCGGGGCCATGACAGAATGGCGGGACATCGTGCAGATTGTCGTCGATAAGTTCGGCCTGGTGAAGAAGACCGCGACGCCCCTGTAATCGTCTCATCTCCGTGCGCGCGTGCGATGCTATATCCGTATGGCTACATTACTTTACTGAACTCTGCTCTCGTCTTTGAACTTACACCGACACCGCTGCATCTACTCGCCCGCCGGTCACCAGCGTATCACGCCTTCACGAGGATCCACCTGCCCTCCATCCCTTCGCCCTCCTTTCTCCTGGCTTCCCCCTTCGTAGAGCGCTCCTCAAGCCATGCGGTCACGGCATCATAACCCGTGTCGCCTCCATGCAGCACTTCCCCACCCGCGCTCGTCGCGCGCAACACCAGCGACCGCGCGAGCCACGCAGCGGTTGTATCACCCAAATTCGCTCCCGTCGGCGCCGCACGTAAATGCACCTCCCGATACGCCGTGCGCAGGACGTTCCACGTCGGCCCTCGCGCCTTCTCGAGCAAGGAGTCGACCAACACCTGAATTGCCTCCTCTGCCAGGTCGCGCCGATCCTCATCCGTATTTATAGAGGCATTCAAGTTCACCTCCACGAATCGGCCGAAGGCAGCATGTTCCGTAAGCACGCCCAGCCGCGCATAGTCCCGTCTCCGTAAGCAGCGCGCGAGCGCCGCGAGCCAGTCGTACGGGCTCTGGCCCACGCCCGCGTCAGACACAAAGCGCCGACGGCGGTCAGCAGGCTGCGATGCCGGCTCGGGCTGCGGCGTTGGGGAGGGCGTGCCAGGGCCAGAACTTGGCGCCGTCGCGAGGGGCGCTCGGAGAAGCTGCTCGAGCGCAGGGTGCAATTGGCGGAGTTGCGTGTGGAAGGAGAGTTGGGAGGGATATGTCGAGACGAGGTGGTGCAGCAGGAAGATCAGCGTGGATGCGAGCGCCGTCGGAGGTGGTTGTGTGCTTGCGTCATGCTCCGGCGTGCGCGATGTTGAGGTGGGAGTGCGTGCATGTGCTAGGGCAACGTAGAATGCCGGAAAGAGGTGGGAGAGAGTGGACGTCGTCTGCGCCGGTGATTTGAACAGCACCGACAGATGCAGCGATGTCTCGTAGACTGCGATCGGCCTCGCCTCAGCACAAGCACATTCTCCGGCGTACGGAATCCGCGGAGGACGAACCTTCGCGTGCAAATGCATCTCTGCGTTGCGTAGACATGAGCCCCTCGCGCAATTTCCCTGTTCATCATAAGTATCAGCATCTCCCGGATCTGCTGCGCCATCGCCCATGTTTGATACCGGCGCGATCGCGAAGAGAGAACTGGGCGCACGCACGGAGCAGGATCAGCAAGTTTCCCTCCGTCTCCTTCCTGTGCGACGCGGCCTTCTCCAGCTCCGCGTCACCCGACCCGCCGCCAGGCACCGCTCCCAGCGCATGATAGTGCTTCGCCCAGTACTCGTCGACCTGCAGTAACAATAGCACGCTCGCCCCCGTCAGCCTTCGGGGCTCGCTGGGCTCGGGGGAGGGCGGCAGAACGGGCGAGGCGCAGATGCGGACTCGCGCCGTGCTAACGCCCACTTGCCTTCGTTTGGATAAATGCCCGGTACTCCTCCTGGACCTTCGGATCGCGAAGCCTGCAGGGCTAGGCCATGTCACCATCCGTCCGTGCCGAGCTGCTCAGGCTGCAGTGTGCGCAAGGCTGGCACGACCGGGCGACGGGTGTGCCGGGTGCCGTACGTAACACGCCTCCGCCGCCACAACGCCGTCGCCGCTGCGTCCACGCACGAGCTAGCCACAGCGGCGGGACGCGCGCCTTGCAAGTTGTTTTCGTCAACGAAACGGTGACTTACGCGTCTCCGTCCTTGTCCAAGCCGCTGCTGCGACTGACCGACGGGATGAGCTCCATGTGCCGCTTCCCAGGCTCGTACGTCCTGTGTTGCGGGGGAGCGCGGGCCCCTTGGGTGGTGGGCGGCGGGCCACCGCCGCGACCGCGGCTGGCACCCCTTCTCGAAAACCCTCTATTGCCGCGGGGGTTTGACATCGTGTGCCGCGTTTCCGCTTCTGTGGTCTGTCTGCCGTTCCATCCTTTGAGCCTGTGTGGTCCGCCCAATTTTACACGCGGGACTGTACCTTCAAAGCTGAGTCTATTGCCTTCGCGGAGGAAATAGTTACAAAGCAAGAGCAGTTTAGGGCGAGCGCTAAAGCACGCTAGCACCGCACTTACGCGCGCTTAATTATAGCTAGCTGGGCGCTTGCATGCAACGTTGGATGGATCTGTACCGTCACGATCTACAGTGGTGTTAATGTTCAGAGGTATGTTCTGCGCTTTGTATGCTGTATATAGGTACTGAATACATCACTAGTACGCATAGAATGACCTAATGCTCAGATTGCGAAGCATCCTATCCTCTTGGCGTGTTGGAAAGTCGGTCTCCAATAGGGTGCGGGGAGAAAAGGCTTATTTGTTAACATGGTGTTTATTAACAGTGTTAATAACGGTTAATAACATGTTAAAAAGTGGGCGCTCGATACGGTCCGGTGAAGAAGTGTGAACAAGTCGGCGCTTAATTTCGTCGACTTGGGCAGTCATACCAAACCACCGTCTGCGTGCAGTGCCGGCAAAACAGTCTTAGCAAATGACATCATACTCAGGGCGTACCTGTTACCTCGGCGACGTGTCTTGGTCTGGCGACACCAACCACCTTCCTTTCAACAACCCCTCCCTGCGCACGCGCCCACCGCTATGCTCAGGCTGTCTAGTACAGTTGGGTCAGTATCGTCTACTGGTGCCACCCAGGCCAGTGCTGCTAGCTCAGACACGGTCTCCCTGAAGCTATTGCAGCTACGGCACATCCTTCAGAACCTTCCAAGTGTAGAGTTTCGGGGTTGCGAGCGCTTGTTCGGCGTCTAAGCGCGCGAGGTCGGACGACGAG
>MNAD01000918.1:0-11014 GCA_001895945.1 Trametes pubescens
CCCTTCCCGTCCTGCACCTCGTGCGCGTGCCCACTGGCATTCGCATCTGGAGCCCGCCGTTTCTACCTAGACCGTCCGGGCTGCCTCCTTCGCCCAACAGCAGCCCTCCATGATACGGAGACTCGCAGGGCGTGCGTCGACGCGTTCAAGCAGTCCGGGTCGACGCCACGGGTCGTCTCGTGTCGCCGTCCGCATCCTGCCGGACACACTACGCACTACCATCCCCGCTGCGCAATCCCCTCCACAAGGACTGCGCCCGCCTCGCCCTGTGTAGCCCCAGCAGGGAAGCACACACCCGCATCATCCCACACAGAATGGCGGGAGCCCCTGACTCGGAACAGGTGTGTCAGCTCGTGGGTCATCGTAGCAAGCGAACGGCAATGCTTACCTTGACTGTAGCACGACAACGACGCCCGCAGGCGACTCGTATCAGCGCCGTAGCCAGATCAGTATCGCAGCGTACGTCGTCAGTGTACGACATACGGGAGCAAGATGATGGGTGCGTACTGGGAGTGGTACGACGTGCACACGCTGACCGCGCGCCGCGCCTCTGCAGGCTTTCTGGACGAAGTTGGCGGCGGGATGGCTGGCCTGCGACCGTGTCGACAACACACGCCGCTCGCAGACTGCGCCCCTTCCTCACAAGAGGCGTCGTTGAGGTGTGGCACAGGGGACGAGAGGGAGGGAAGAGGTATGGGGCGTGCAGCTCGACACTCGCGCGCCCAGGGTTCAAGTACGACTCCGTCTGCGCACGGACCCCAGCAAAGTGAGACGGCTCCCTGGCCGGACGTCCTCGCTGGCACGATGCCCGGACGCACGCACGAGCCAGGCAGCACGAGACGAGACGAGGCAAAACGACACGGCGCGAAGAAGACCGCGGTGTGTCCGTCGGAGCCTCGACGTCCGCCCGTGAGTACCAACCGCATCGCCGCGCCGCGGGACGAGGCTGACGCCCATTTGCGACAGTGTTTCAGACGGAGGGCTCGCGTACCCACGGCCGCCGCGCTCGCAGGCTCGGATAGTGCACGCCGATCGGTGGGTGTCCGCCTCTCTCTGCCGTCGGGGCGCACTGTTTCACGCAAATTCGTTGTTCCGCGCGCAGGACGTGCGCTGCGTCTCCGTGCGTCCGACGGCGACGTCGTTCGAACACTCTGCACCGGCCCTGAGACTGTGGAGGGCATCCGGCGAGGTTCGTTTTCGGGTGCCAGAGACGGTCGAGATGGGGACCGGCCGCCAAAAGTCGAAAGTTCGAGGTCGTCGGATCCACCCGCAAATGGGAGGGCTGGCGGGAAACGTTCCCGAGCGCGGGTCGTCGGAAGGACACGCGCTGCGGAGGCGAGCTGACGGAGGTACGCACGAATTACCGGCCTCGGCCTCGAAATTAGTCGAAAATAACGCCCAATCCAATCGCTGTGTGCGCAGAACTCATGCTGCGTCTCTCTGCGTGCAACGGCGCGGTCGTTCGAGCATCCTGCACGCTCCCTCGGAGTGTGGACGGCCGCCAGCGGCATTGCATGTGTGGTGCACCAGGGGGAGGCATGCTCGAGGCCGCCCCGCCGCCGCCATTGAACGAAACGTCGAAGTCGGCAGAACCGCCTACAAATGCATGGGCGTGTGGGAAACGTTCAGCAGCACCCTCCATCCGACGGACGCGTTTTGCGGAAGCGAGCTGATGGAGGTATGTATGAATTATTGGCCTCGCCGCCGAAAATAGTCGAAAATAACCCGGATTTCGCCCACAGTGCGCGCAGAACTCGTGCTGTGTCTCTCCTCGTGCAGCGACACGGCCGTACGAGCGCGCTGCACGATCCCTGAGAGTGTGGAAGGCCGGCGGCGGCTTTGCATATGTCGGGCACCGTGAGGGAGAGAGACATGGTCGAGGTCGTCTCGCCGCCATTGCACGAAACGTCGAAGTTGTTGAAATCGCCTGCAAATGCAGCGGCGTGTAGGAAACGTTCCGTGGCGTCCACCATCCGACGGACGCGCTTTGTGGAGGCAGGGTGGAGGAGGTATGCGCGATTTACTAGGTTTGCCCTCGACATTAGTCAAAAATAATGCAAAAACCAGTCGCTGTGCGCACAGAACTCTTGCTGCATCTCTGTTCGTGCAACGACGCGGCCGTCGGAGCACGCTGCACGATCCCTGGGAGTGTGGACGGCCGGCGGCGAGTGTTCACATGTGGTACACCGTGCGGGAGACATGCTCGAAGCCGTCTCGCCGCCATGGAACAAAAGGTCGATGTCGTCGGAATCGCCTGTAAATGCAGGGGCATGTAGGAAACCTCCCCGAGTTCTGGTCATCGGAAGGGCACGGCCTGAGGAGGCAGACTGATGGAGGTACGCACGAATTATCGGCTTCGCCGGCGAAAATAGTCGTAAATAACCCCCAAACCAGTCGCTATGCACACAGAACTCATGCAGCATCTCCGTGCATACAATGACGCAATCCTACGGGCACGCTGCACGATCCCCGCGATGGTGGAAGGCTGACGGCGAGATTCCAGAAGTGGTGCAACGTGCGGGAGACATGCTCGAGGCCATCCCTCTGCCATTGCATGAAAAGTCAAATTCGTCAGAATCGCCCGCAAACTCAGCGGCATGTGGGAAACGTTCAGTGGCATCCACCGTTCGACGGACGCGCTTTTCGAAGGCGAACTGATGGAGGTACGCCTGTATCATCGGCCTCGCCGCCGAAAATAGTCGAAAATAACCTGCATTTCAGTCGCTGCGTGCGCAGAACTTGTACTGCGTCCCTGTTAGTGCGATGGCGCAGTCGTCCGAGCACGTTGCACAATCTCTGAGCGTGCGGAAGGCCGGCGGCGTGGTCCCACGTGTGGTGCACCGTGCGGGAGACACGCTCGAGGCCGTCTCGCCGTCATGGAACAAGATGTCGATGTCGTCGGAATCGCCCGCAAATGCAGGGGCGTGTTGGAAGCATTCCGTGGTGTCCACCGTCCGACGGACGCATTCCGCGGAGGCGAGATGATGGAGGTATGGACGATTTACTGGGTTCGTCCTCGGAATCCGTCGAAATTCACCTGAACTTCAGTTCCCAGAGGGCGTTGTGTGCACAGAACACGAACGGCGCCCTCGTGCGCATGGTGGTGACGTCTCTCGAGCACGCTGCACCGTCCTTAGGAGTGTCGAAGACAGGCGACGAGTTCCGTATCAAGCACAAAGACCTGCTCGACATTGTCCCGCCGCCATATGGCGAAAACGTCAAAGTCGCCGAACATGTCCGCAAATGCAGGGGCCTGTCGGAAAGGTTCCGGAGCACTCACTGTCTGAATTACACGTCCCTAGAACACGGACTGACGGAGGTACGCACGATTCATTGTTTTTGTGCATGAAACCGGTCGAAGATGACATATATATTTTGTTCTCAGATCGCGCCGAGACGTGCAGAGCGTATGCGCCCAGGTTCGTAGACGTGCTCTGCCCTGTTTTGGGGGGCGCACGGGACGTTCTTTGCGATAGACCGACGGATTTGTGTGCGCACAGGTACGAGATACCCCATCCTACCCACCTCCGCTCTCAAATCCGCCAGAAATCGCCAATGCATGCCGATGCAACGACGCAGGCGACGTGCACAAGCCGGGACGGCCGACTTTCCGCCCGCATTCGTGTACGTACAGGCGTCCGTAGCGCACCGATGGCGTACGCACTCACGCAGCGGGTGCAGCGCTCTGGTCTCGAGCACGCACGGCGGCCTTCGCATGGACGCTCCAGGACGACCTCGGCACTCGACTCGACCGCGAAGAGGTGCGCACGCGGACCCTGCGCCCTCCCGGACGTCATCGTAGAAGTCGGCTGCATCGCAAGCGCGCCGCGTCCTGGAGACGCAGCCGCCGCGGAATTGGGCGCGAGGTGGCGAGGCACGGCGAGAACGCCGTGCGGACCGCCCCGCTCTCTCGTAAGTGCGCAACAAACGCGTTGCTGGGTATCTGCTGACTAGCACGCCCATTGGGTGGTCGCGTTTCACAGGGACACCGCACGGGCGTAGCGACAGACTGGGCGGCATCGCATGCAGGGAACGATGCACGCACTTCTCGTGCGAAGACGGCGGTCGGACGTGATCGAGGAGAGCCGGAGCGGCCCTGGAAGCCAGTACGCACCTCGGTGGTGTTTCTGTGAACAGTGGACTGACGAATATGTACGTAGACATGCACTCTGTGCGTCTGCGCTCGAAAGTTGTCGAGAGAGGGGACACGGTACTGGCTACGTACAGGATTCTCATTGACGGCGTCCCCGGTGTCTCTTTGGAGTGTCGCCCGCGTCGCCGCTCGTTTTCCCGTCTGAAACAGTCACCCCATGTGCCACTAGGCGTCCGCCAAGGAGCACGCCTGATGGTGTACGCGCCGCTGCATTGCGTGTAGGGGAATATACACGCCTCGTTCCTCGCGTACATGTCGTGTTTTCCTCGGCTCGCGGTGCGTACTTGCTGCTCCGCGACGCGCTGAGTCCTGACAGGGTTGGATACGTAGGTACGAGGCATGCCAGAGCACCGACACATGGCGTCTGCACCACGCCCTGCCCGTCTGCGCTCTCGAACCCGCCCGATATCGCAGGAACACACGGATGGGGTCCGGCCGAGTGTGTACACGGACGCCGCGGCGCGACGGCACAGGCAATGTGCACGACGCGAAGCGGCCTAGTTTCCGCACAAGTCCGCGTATCTACAGGCGTCCACAGCGCGTGAATCATTGATTACTCCTACTCCCGCCCTTGCAGCGTCGCCTGGTGTATGCGCCACTGACTGGCCTCGACACCCGACCGCCAAGGGGTGCAAATTCGGGCCCCTCGCCGTCCTGTACGCCGTGGAGATCGGCTGCATGCCCTGGATGTCGGCTATATCGAGAATGTGTCGCGTCCTCGAGACTCGGCCGGCGCGCGCAAATGAGCCCGAGCTTGGAAGGCAGCGCGAGACCGGGTCTGAGGTAGCGCCGTTCCCTCGTAAGTCAACAACGAGCACACTTGGGTACCTACTAACGACTTTGTGTGTTTTGCAGGGACAGTGCACACAAAGCGACAGATCTTGGGAATGGCGCTCGGCGCGGAGCTGCAACGGCATCTGCACAAGACTATGATGGCGTCGCGTGCATGACTCGACGATGGACTTCGCTTCCCATCGCTTCCTCGTGTACGGACGGCGATCGGACTCAATCGATAGGACGTGCTCGGAGCTAGAACGGTGCCGGAAGTAGGTGTGCGCGTTGGAGATGTTTCTGGTTACTGACGGGCATGTACGCAGACATCACTGATCCTATGGAGCCTGAGGCGGCGCCGTCCCTGGACTATCGTTAAGGACTGGATGCAGGGCGCCGACGGAATCGTCTGATCACTACGGTGTCCTCGGTCCTCGCCCGCCTGGACGACGTTGGTGCCTCCCGCATCGCCATTTCTTCGTAGGTCTGAAACCATCATCCTATTGCCGTTAGGTTTACGCTAACGAACACGGCCGTCAGGTTTCGGAGGGATCGCGCATCGTGTGCAAGGGCAGATACATGCCGATACTTCGCGTACAGGCAGTGGCTGTCAAGCTAGTTCGGAGGGACTGGGGAGCAGGGGCATACTGCAGCAGCAGTTCTCTGTGGACCGACGATGTGCACACATGCAGCACTGTCGTCCCCCGTCTGTTGTCCAGAGAAGACACGCGGCGCTGGGTACATGGTGCGATCAATCTACGGGGCGCCCACGAAGTCAATCGACCGCTGCGCATCTCGGAGATGCTCATCATCTGTCTAGACGACGCTTGCATTGCCGCCCAGCGATAGCCATCGAATATCTTGAATCTGCGGCGCCGGGATCATCCACTCGACCTCTGTGCTTTCCCGACGCTTCCAAAACCTTGGAAGTCCTGAAAACCTCGGCAGCCAAGACGTCTGCATCTGACTGGATCGCACTCGGACGTCCCGCGATGCTCCCGTTTCCGTTCCCACCGCTCCCGGCTGCGCTTCGTGCCTTGTTCCACCCGATTCCACGGCCGCCTGCGCCCATATTGGCATCTTCTCATGGGCTTGTGAGTGAAGGAGCTGTGGGTGTCTTGATTCGAATTAGCCACTGCCCATTCTACATACACATTGTGACATGCATTGCAATATATGCTTGTTGAGTTCCGGCTACCCATTTTGTGTGCCCGCCCGTGTTTCTCTCCTCGTAGACTCGCCGACGGTCGTGTGAATCAGCTGCGGAAGTATCAGAACTCCGTGTAGCGAACTGCTTGTGCGAATCGACCGCCAATCCAGCAGACGGTGTACTGCCAGCCACAGACGTATACGTGTTTCGATCAAAATTCGTTGCGCAAGCGCAAGCTTATTGGAAATCATCATTGTGCATCGAGAACACTCCACACAGGAATCAATTGACCGGGCGGGGGCGTTCATTTCAGGACATGCAGGGCAGATGCCATGAAATACATGGTGTACATTGCTCTGGAAATTACTATACAGAGAACTACTCGAAAGCGATATGTACACGCCGACGCAAACATGTGATGGAGATGCACTGTACAACTACAGCTCATGACCTGAGCAGACTGTGAGGACCGCAGCAAGGACGGGCAATTTTTATCGAACTTCGCGGACTGCACTTGGCGCACGAAGCACCAGGCCAGGGACGCGATGTGAAAGAGCTACGCTGTCGCATATTTTGAGCATCGTGTCCTGGCCTGCTTCGCAAGACTGATGGGCCATGATCCGTGTCGCGAAGCCGATATTAGAGTGGGCGGACATCGCCGCCGCTGCCGCAAAGCTCGGCGCCACCAAGGACTTGTGTGCCGGTGGACAGGTTGTAGCGGATGGGTTCCGAGTCTGGACATCCAGCGGAATATTGAGCTCAAAGCGGCGCATATTCCGGGTAGAGGAGACCTCATCTTCAAAGGCGAGATCACATCGTCTATCGGCACTGTGAAGCATGAGTTACACTCGGCTGTGAGGCATGCGTGCCGCTCCCGCCGACATGTGCACGACATCCGAGTCTATTCGAGCCCGGATCCACACAGGGAAACTCAGCAGTCCCTTGCTCGTCTCTGAAGTTACGCACTCGTATTTATCCTGCACACGTCGGGTCAGCATCTCCCTCTTCTTGCACCTTACCCTACACTCACCTTCACTGCGACATGTTGAACACGATCATCTTCCACCCCCTGCCACGAACGGACGACTCGGAAGAGAAGCCGAGGTGGACACGCGACCGCCTTGAGGACCTACTGCGAGGCTGGTTCAATGGAGATCTAAGTAAGTGACTGCATGGAACGCTAGAACAAAGGCTTACCTCATCGTCTAGACAGTGCAACCAACGGTTTGCAGAAGCGCATGCGTTACGCCCCGCGCTGCTACGCCTCCGAGATCGTCGTCAAGTGCGGCCGTAAGATCGTGGGCTGGCCGCTGAACATTCCGTTCACGGATGTCAGCAACATCGACGGCGGCTCTGCTCCGCTTGCAGAGCTTTGTCGACTGTGGAACCTGCCGGACGGGGACCCTAACAAGTTGCGCTTCGAGCCCGCATCGCACGAGGACCGAGTTAATGCCGCCCGTGATCCCGAGAGTATCCACCCCACTCCTCACTTCCTGCCGGCGCTGAAGGTGAAGGCGGCCGACAGGGACACTCAAGCTGCTGCTCGTGCCGCTGCCGCCGCTCATGCCGATGCATACCACCCGCTCAACATGGAGTTTGTCGGCCGCCCGTTGGCGTCGATGACGGAGGCACAGCGGAGCCAGCGGAGGGACACTGGGGGGCGGCGGGGGCGGGCGTCGGACAGTGACCCCAGGGTGCGAAGGAGGCGTCCGATGCGCGGCATCATGAGCATGCCCTTTGTACTCCCAGGGTCGGATGGGGTGGACAGCAGCGGCGAGCGGGCAGGGAAGCGGCGACGTGTGGACGAGTATCCGCTAGAAGACCGCATCACTCAGTTCAAGCTGTCGTTCCAATTTGGCGGTAAACTCACCTGCTCTGACACGATCAAATCCGGATCTGGGTGGGCCGGCGAAGACGAGGTGGACTGAACTGGCTGCACGCCGGTTGGTGCTTCACGTGGAGTTAGGCGGTTCGAGGCGGTCGGTCAGAGGCGAATGACAGTGTTGTAGAAGATATTCATTGCTAATTTTCGATATCCATCCGACGGGGTAGTGCAGCGAACGGCAGCGAGATGTTGAGCTGGACGCCGGGGTGGTCGTGTCTGGTCGTGTATGAGTGGGAGGCGATCGGCCATGCTCAGGGCAAATCCGGTGCGCGGCCGAGCGCTTCAAACCACACCGATTTCCAAATTTGGCAGATTCGGTTAAGTTCGACTTGAGCATCAGTTCGAGTGTCCCGTCGCAGAATAAGTGAACCGCTCACTTTAAATTTGAAGCGGATTGCGTACGAGTTGTGCAGACACGTACAGCCCGTATTGAGTCGGCATCCGGTGGATATTTTGCCCCGTTCATGCGGAATCGGCTATATGGTTCATGAGCACTGTACCCTGGAACTGCCCATTCAAGTTCGGGGCTATACGACGCCTGGACCCACTGATATACGACCTACCTTATTACGTTGTAACCTGGATTACGGGCCAATCTCGCATCGACACCTTCGTAAACATCAGGCTTCGGCCGCTCTCCGTCTCGTGAGTAGCCGACCGGCCGCCTCTTTGCCCCATTTGCTGTCCCTCCTCCCCAATTGTTCTACTCAGTCCACTCGTCAGTACTGTCCTCGTCGCACACAATCCCTTGATTCCATCTGCTATCACCTGAGCCAATGCCGTCCGCCGAATCTCACCGCTCACTGCTCAAGCCGGCTCATTATGACTGCTTGAGCTCGATCCTCGCACTCTGCCTCATCACGCTTCGTCTGCCACAGGTCGTGGAGTGTGCGCAGACCGGGTCGGCACGTCGTGCAAGCTTCCTGAGCTGAACTCGCCCACGGTGTCGACAATAACAGGCAACGCTGCCTCCCATCTGGGAGAGACGGGTCCATTGTGCACGCCGAGGGAAGTGGGCAGCGGGGGGAGACACGAGAGGTGAGCGCAGACTCGGGCAGCGGTGATGACAGCATGCAGGATTCCAGTGGAGCCGTGATGTGCTACGCAGCATGTAGAGCGATGCCGGACGTGTTCGCTTATTCGAAGACACCAGCGGCCCCCAAGACAGCCTAAAGTGTGGCGACAGAAGCGGAGAGGCAGGCGGCGAGCAGAGCAGCAGCGTAGGGCAAGGTCGCACGATGGCATCAGCCCGGGGGTGCTGAGAGGCATGGAATCCGATGCCCAAGGCGGTGAGTGCTTCGACACGCTGTAGCCGCATCGAGTTCTGACAGTTCTAGTCCCCAGATCATTTGGCAGCAGAGTTCCCAGTAGACGAGAGACGCCAGCGCAAGAGAAGGGCAGAGTGGCCGCGGGAGCGACCAGATCGAAGTAGGGTCTCGTAGGTGTTGTCCGCGCCACCACGAGGCTCCTAGGGCATGCTCCCGAGGTAAGAACACGCTTGCCCTCCGCTCGAGCTTGCTCACCTGGCTTGACTTGGTGGGCGCAAACAATGCTGGGCATCAAGAGCACCACGGACACCAATGCCACATCGGCTGACAATCTGGATGCGCTGCAAAGGTAAGCACGCGCGCACACAGCCTCCGAACTCACCAAACAGGGCGGACACATGCAGAGGCCTCGGCAGAAGAAGGCGTTGGGTGGCATCAAGCTGGCATAGGACGGTGTGGCAGAAGTCCGCAACAAACAAGCTCGTCCCGCGTCCCCGGGCAACAAGGATAAGCTGTGAATGTGAGCATGCATATAGAACATTCATACAACCTCTTCTGACGTGCCAGGGCGGTCAAAAGGTACCAGGAGTGGCTGTATGCGGGCGGGTACGGCAGCCATCACCGAGACGAATAGCAGGACTTCGGCCATGCCCGCAGACGCTGCCCCGCACCCAGAGGAGAAAGAACGCGTAGAAACGGACATTCGAGGCGAGGCCAAGCGTGGGGAGACCACTCCGTGCCCGAGGTAAGTACCAAGTCAAAGTCCCACGCGATAGTCTCAGGCTCGAGTTCCACCCATTCCGCACCGCCAGGAGGACACCATTTCGACCGGCAAGACAGTCCCGCAGCCATGAGCGGAGAGAACGCCGGGAAAGGCGAGGCGAGGGTGCCGGCGGCGAGGCCTTCAGTTGAGTGGTGGCGGTGCGAGAGAGAGATGCGCGAGCGGATGAGTTGTGGATGCTGCGGCGCGCGTCTAGTACTCTGCGTCCGCCTCTCTCGCGACCGCGCGCGGGCCTCCCGAGGAAAATGCTGCACATCAGAGCGACGCGTTCAGTTCCTGCAACCGTATACGACAAGTCGCCATTTTCAGGACACGACTCGAGCCTCGGCGCACACCTGGGGGCCATTCTGGCCGAGTGGAGAGGCTGATCACGCTTCGACGAGCTCCCCGAGCTTCTCTTGTGCATTTCTCGCGAAACTATGATGACGCAGCCTAGCGCAGACATATATATATGTATTTCATTGTGCTGTGTACATCGTAGTGTACGACTCGAGCGTCCGAATCCAGGGCTGCTCGAGGGTGGGGCCACTCGGAGACTCTCAGGCTCCTCCTGGCTCTCCCTCTCTTTGCCGTGCATTTTGTTCGTTATGATTGTGGCGCACGGCGCAATCGTGTACAAAGTGTCTTTGCAATGCATCCTCCTTTCCCGTTGTCGAAACTGCCGTGTTCGAGCTCAAAATATAATATATGTCCTGTCGACTCCCCCACAACCTCAAACGACTCCCCTCGACTCTGCCAGAGTCCGTAATTCTCATCCCACCAGTCTGCACACCGCCCCCGCTTCGTCTCGTCTCGTCTCGCCTCGCCCCGCAGCAGATGCTCCGTGCGCCCATGCCCATGCGTCTGCGCGCCACTCTCTGCCGCTGCGCTACCAGGGGGACGACTATGGTCGCAAGGTATGCGTCAATTACCTTAATCTCATATTCGCCGGATGCACACCGACGAGCATATGCACTTTGGGCAGCTCAAGTTCAAACAAGGCGAAGATCTGAACCTCCTCGTGCAC
>MNAD01000919.1:0-37641 GCA_001895945.1 Trametes pubescens
TACATGCTTACCACGCCGTGATCGCTTGCTAACAGTGTGCCCAGATCACCTCCTCTCCGGACAAGGCCCCGCCGACTGGCCGGGATGGAATGCTGCGCTCGCAGTCAGGAGGCGGCGCCGGCTTTGATGTAAGCCAGTCTCACTCGACTCAGGCCCGTGGATTAATCATATTCTCAGCTGGATGACGAAGAAGACATCGAGCTTGATGCGCTCGAGGGCTCCCTCACAAAGGGAGTCACTATTCTTCGCGAGCAGGCCAACAATCCGGACAACCGGTTCTTCCGCAGAGCTGCGGAGGAAGTGCGCGGAACGATCCGCTGGGTCTGCAAACTCGACAAGCGAGATATGCCGGACACGGAGACAATCAGCCTCGACGACGTCACCATGTTCCTGGACCGCGCGCGCCATCTCCTCCAATCACTTCGCGAGAACGCCAATTTACAAGCCGTGCGCGACGCGAAGGTACATATGCGTAAGACTCAGGCATGGGTGAACGAGGTCGAATACAAGGAGTCTCGGTACACGATGCCCAAGACTAATGTACGCGAAAAGGGCCGCCACGACCCGTCTATCACTCACGGTTACGAGTACCGCCCGCGCGACCATGTGTGATAAATTTTGTATTTATTGTTCAGCTATCTACTACCCCCCCAACCCTTCGATCATCTCAGTAGGACCTTGTAGGTCCGTCGTTGGGCGCGCCACCAGAATGCAATGCACGCACGTGCTAAGTACAGGCACCCGCCGACGTACGATCGGGACGGAAGCGCTCGCGCGCGCGCGCGCGAGGAACCGCGGCCGCGCGAGGTCGCGCGCGACGTTCGCGACGTTCGCGAGGGGGCGCGCATAAGCGCCGGTCGGGGCCGAGGGGCAAAACTCGGCAGGCTGATGCAGCCACAGCGGAGTTTGAAAAGCCGAGCAAACCGACTGGGCCATTAACCTCTCGTCTAAACGAGGGCATCAAGAGCCTCGAGGTGCAGACAGTCCTACCGAATCGCGGCCGGCTCGAGATCATCAAGAGCATTAGTCTGAACGAACTGGATCTCCGCTTCAGCGAAGCTACTGCTTTCGGCCCTGCTACGAGTAGCGACGACACCACTGCGGCCTTCACGCTTCCGTTCAACTTCCCGATCAACATCGTCGCGCTCGAGCAGAACATCACAGTCGGTACCGGTGGCAACGACTTCGCTCAGCTCATCATCCCGAAGAGGCCAAGCATCACCGAGGTCGAGCAACGAATCATTCACCTCAACTTTTCGAATGTACCGTTCGCTGTACTCGACGGGCAGGACGGTACCTTTGAGCAGTTCCTCTCCACCACGGCAACATCGAAGACGGCACAGATGCAGCTGGCGGGCGCAGCGAACACAGACGCCGATACGGCCGTGGGACTGCTTAGCCTCACGGATATCGTATTCTCCGTTACGACGTCGATTGCGGGTTTGCAGGGTCTGAATACCAGGCCTGCGTTGGTGTCAACCCTCGACGTGAACCACGGCTTTCCGGATCACCTCCTCATCAAAGCAAGCAGTTCGCTATTCAACCCTAGGTAGGTGCTCGTTCTCCACTCGGAATGCAATGATACTGACGAGTTCGCCAATGTAGCAACATCACTCTTGGTAAGGTGTTTGATATACTGGTCACATTGTGTGCCTTACTGTGCCGTTAATCAGGTTCCGGAGATATTGCATTCTCCTTGCTGTTCCAGTGAGTGAATCATACTCTTCCCGTACGTCACATCATGACATGGAGGCAGGGATGATGTGGTCGGCGAGGCAGATCTAGTGCGTATATACGGGACTAGCCTATCGTTGCGGAATATGCATGACCTGACCGCGCGCTTTCAGAGCAACCTGGTCATTATCCCTGGCAACGCAAGCTACGCCATTGGTACGTGTGCTCTGCTCACAGCCACAAATACGCATATTGATCATCCTTGCAGATGTCCAGTACAAGCCTCAGGGGAGCGCCGTCGCGTCAGGCCAGAAGATGCTTGAGAACTATCTTCAAGGCGTGGTGTCGGCGACGACAATTCAAGGGTCGACCGGTTCTACCCCCATCGAGTCATTGCAGCTCGCCATGTCGAACATCCGCCTCTCGCCTGTCAATATCCCTGCGCTGCACCAAAACCTCATCACGACCGCCTCCCTGGTCTTCCCCACAGACATCGTGAAGACCGGCATCGCGCAGACGTCCTTCTCCTTGGACAACACTTTCACCGCGAGTATTAACTTGCTCGAGGTCACTGCGACTGCGACTTTCGGCCCGCTTACCCTCGGCAAGATTGACCATGTCGACCGGTCTAATTCTCCGATTCATGCGGATGGCCACAACAAGATCGAGTCCCCTCAGCTTCCGTTCGAGTTCAACATGGACCCGGTGACGATCATTCAGCTATTACTCCAGGGCGCTCAGAACAACAACGTCGACCTCGGTCCCTTGCCGGACTTATTCAAGATCGTCACGAGCAACCCGGGCGCGAACACCCCCGTATGCATACATCTAGCAGTACGGTAATATGTACTTATACCGTCTTCAGATCGTCGCTACCGTCGATGCAAGCAAGGCCACCTGCAATAGGTATGTCGAAGTGTTTGCTCCATAATCGTGCTGTTATTAATAAACTGCACGTAGTGGAAACCAGTTCGATGTTGACGACGCCATTCTGAACGCCCTCAAGAACCTGCAGGTAACGCTCGACATTGATAGCTCGGTCAAGATCGACGATTGTACGTTCGAGTGTAACACCAGCGAGGATTTGTACTAATAGTACTTACGTGTAGTTGCCACGGACCTTGCGTTCGAGCAGTCCAACGTTACCGCAGTTGTAAGCATCACTCCTGTTCGCTGTCAACGCAGTCTTAACGCGGCCGTGTTTCTAGACCGATCACACTGCGTTGTACCTTATCGGTGTCGTGGCACCACCCATCGTCCAGAGCCTTGTGGACCAGGCGAACCTGACATTTGATGCTGCTAACATCACGTACGTTTGTGACTCAGTTGACAGCATAAGCCGTAATTGACATCTGGCAGGAACCTTTCGGATGGCGGCTTTGACCTGTCCTTGAAGGGGGCACTGACGGGCACAGGCCCGTTGGACGCCGAGATCACTTTCGTGGACCCCGTTACGTACGTATCTAGCGCGGCGGTGTTTCTCTACTTTGCATGCTAAGAGTACCCCGCAGAGTGACATGGAATGGCGACGACATCGCATCAATAGCTCTTCCTCCTGGTGAGTGTGTACTAAGTTTTCGCTACAATAAGTACTTACACGCCTCTCAGTATGCGCGGGTGCGAATGCTGGAGTTCCCGATTACGAGACCAATGCCCGTCTGACGATCACTGATTCGGACAAGTGAGTGGCAGTCCCTACATAATGGCATTAGTGACTGAATTTCGGAAGGTTCACGGACTTCGCCACCTTCTTGCTGCATAATCCGAGCTTCGAGTGGACCATTCATACCGACAAGCTCCGCGTCACCGCGCTGGGAACGATCTTCGATAATGTCTCGCTCAGCAAGTCGATATCGTTCAAGGCATTCAATAACCTCCCCGGTGTCACTATCAGTAACTTCAAGCTACCATCTGACGACCCAGCTGGAGGTATTCACATCGAGACTGACTCCGTGATTCCTTCGCAGTCTCGTGAGTTATATCAAGATGTGCCGAATGATCAGATATTCACTTCAATCTGCAGAACTCGGTATCGACTTGGGGACAGTGAACTTTGAGGCATCCTTCCAAGGTACCACCATCGGACGTAAGTTTGCTGATCGTGTTGCGCGGGGTCTATATCTAAATCTTCGCGCAGCGCTTTCTGGAAGTAATCTCTTCCTCGCCCCCATGGCCGACACGACCCTCCATCTTTCGGGTCGTATGATTCCACAAAGCGGTGACGACTTGAACACCATGGGTCAACTGTTCTCCGACTTCCTTGCCGGAAAGAATCAGTCCCTCAGCGTCCAGGGCGAATCCGTTCAACCTACCGGCTCGGATGGCCCCGTACAGTGGTTAAGCACGGCTTTCAAAACGATCACTCTGAACGTGACACTACCGGGCGAGACGTTCGATGTGAGTATCTTAAAGTAGTGACAAGCGATCGATACTAACACGGGTGGTTTGTAGATTATTCAATCGATTGAGATGTCTGATCTCGAGCTCGTCATGACCGAGCAAGACCAGGCATTCGCCCCTGGCGCAAGCTCTCAGCATGTATTCGCCCAATATAAGAACCCCTTCGGATTCTCTTTGCAAGTTATTGAAGGAGCGGAGGATATCACCTTGGTAGCCGGAGGCACGGACGTCGCTGAGGTAAGAGAGGCTGGTAGACACTCGAGTACTTGCGCTAAACGTGATACCATAGCTCAAACTTCCGCAATCCGCCCAGGATGGCGGCGTCTCGACCGGGAATGTCGCCCCGCTGCTGATCACCTTCCAGAACCAGACACTCCAGTCGAAGAACGATGGCGCGTTCAGCCAATTCTTCGCAGCGGTCACTGATACCTCTGGGGTGGAATTCGAGCTCAAGGGAACAGCAGATGTCGTCGCTCGTACGACCATTGGCGACGTACCGATCTCGGGGATTCCTTTCAACGTCTCTACGAGCTTGAAAGGTATGTTGATATCCACACGCTTCATGGGTGGCTTAGTTAACGCAGCACGTTCCACAGGTATCAATGCCTTCGACAAGACGGCTTCTCTCAGCAACGTGTCCATCACCGGAAGCGGTAGCGACAGTCACGGCGCCTTCGTCAAGGCCCCGCTCACCACTGCGTTGGAGAACCCTTCGAACATCTCGCTACAGAGCGTCGACGTCTCCTTCCCAGTCACCTTCAAGGGCGTCATACTCGGCCGCGCTGCAATCGATACTCTTAATCTTGTGCCTGGCGAGAACACGATCGCGACAGAGTTCCACTATGCGCCGGCCGATGCAAACGACACCGTCGCGCAATCGTTCTTGACGGAGTTCCTGCAGTCCGACGACGACATCCCTTTGACCATCCAGGGCGATTCGGACAGCTCGCCCTTCGCATCGCTACAACCTGGCCTTGAGGGTGTAGAATTAATGACCAGTCTTAAGGGTATGTCATCATCTTCTACATATCCTGCTGCGTAAGACTAATCCCGCAATCCCGCGCAGGATTGAACGTTCCGCCGATCGTAGCGCATATCAACGCTTTCATTACTCTGGATACCCTCATCGACAACTTCATTACGATCAACTTTGATGTAAAGCTTACAGGTCATTGAAGAGGCGTTCAATGTTGACTAACTGCTTTGCTTCGCAGATCGCCAACCCGCTTGACACCGACATGGAGATCACATTCACACAAGTGGACTCCGGACTCGACGGAATCACCTACGCGCATTTCGATCAGGCCTTCGATTGCTTCGTCGTCCCGGCGAAGAGCACTGCGAACAGCGGTACGGTGAAGAACGTGCTGCTGACCCAGGGCGCGCTAGCCTCGCTTGGTATCATTCCAGTTGGGAAGCTCGACGTCTTCAGTGTTGCGACTGTCAAGTAGGTCTCGCTCACGATGCACGTCCTGTAAGTACATGGCACTGACTATGGTGTATAGGATCGGCGACTATACCATCCCTTGGCTACACCTCACTACGCTCCAAGTCCCGACCGACTACCAGCTGTCGCTCTCGATTTCCGCGATGAAGGAAGCGGCAGTATCTATAAGCGCGAGCAAGGCTAGCCTCACCGCGCCGAATTCGAGTGCGAGCTTGGGAGTGAACGGCACCTCGCTCGTGCTTCCTACCGCAAGTGCTACCGCATCCTCCGGTGGCGACAGGTCTCCCGCTTCGAGCGGCGGTGAGAAGAGCAAGCCAGCTTCGGCTGTGAGCGAGGAAATTCCCAAGTTGACGCCGACCGCGACTTCCGTGGGTGACGCAGCTAGTAGCTTTGCGCAAACGGCTGCGTCGACAACTGCTGCAGTCCTACAATCATCATCGTCCGCTGATTCTGGGGATGGCCTCTTAAGTGTACGCCCGCTGCTTGAACACTTCTGATGATGCGCTGACTGACTGTAATTACCAGGATATCTTTGGGGACACCCAGTCTTGATAAGCTGTCCTGACCGCCTTCGCGTTCTCTTCTACCTCGCTCTCTGCGCCATGGACGCCTTCATCGCCGTGCGACGTCGTCTGTATACCACCTTGTATCTCCTAGTCACCACACCCCGAACATGTTCATTTGTGAGGTTTGCGTTGTTGCATTATCCTCTTGCCCTTCCCTTCCTCGCCCTGATGTACTTTACGCACACCATATTACTTTTGGCATTCTACGACTCGTCGCCGTACGTGATCCACCCGCCGCTACCGGCCTGCTCTTTATTCGTGACATTCTTATTCGCATATATTGCTTACTATATCCTTTCTTGCGTCGACCTCTGAACCCTCTATACGCTGTGATGCTGGTTCCTTTACTCTATGTCTACGCAATCCCACAACGTCGAATAGTCTCATGCTTGCGAAAACCTCCGCGCGGCGTAATGAATGCGTCTCAGTGAGATGGACTTGGAAGCACCACAAAATACGCCAACGAGATCAAGTTCGCACTACAACTATAAGTACACTGTTGATCACCCCATACACAGTAATCCTACATCCTCCGCTATGAATCGCATCGCACCCCGAGTCGCCCTTTCTGTTGAACGCACACATACCACATAATGAGCGAAGTTCCAACGCCGCACCGTGACACTATAAACATTACAAACCTCACCCTTTGATTAAGATACCGCTCAGACCAAGCAGATGTTGTTCGACGAGCAGAGGAAGGATTGAATGCCCTTTCCCGTGTTCACGTTCTGGCAGCCACCGTCCTGGTTTGTGAACGTGAACATGCGGCCTTCAGCACGGGCTGCGCAGTTCGGGTCCTCAAACATCGTCACGCAGTGGCCGCCCGAGCCTCCATCGACCTATCAGTGCACTCGTCGTCAACACCGCATACCAGCGTAGAAAGTAGGGAAAGCGAGGGGCGGCGAGGAAGGGTACGTACGCGGAAGGAGTGGCGGCCGTTGAATTGGTGGCACGAGCCATCGCAGGGGACATCCAGTCCGGCGGCGCCGTCGCAGGTGTTGCCGCTGAAGGCTGTGATTCCAGCACGAGCCGCCTGAGGGAGGAGCGCGAGGGCGAGTGCAGAGGCGAGGTATGCGATGGTCGGGGTAGAGAAACGCATCGTGCAGAGAAAGTCGCGGTGGATCGACTGGTCGTCTCTTCGCCTGCTAGACGTCTGTATATATAGAAAAGTGAGGGAAGGCCTCGAGTAAGGCTAAAAAATTGTATGCAGGAATACAGAGGTACCTCGGCGCGACCATCGGGATTCGATTTGACAAGGGAAGCCTAGGTGCTAATTCAGCGATGCGCGCGCAAAGTCGGCGGGCACCCGCGACCATGACCCAGGCTCACAGCAGGACACGCTCTGAAATCCTCACCAGCGACCGAGGATACGAGAAGTCCCTGTGAGCGCGAAAGGAGGGGTGAGGACACGATCAACGATCAATATTCAATGCTTCACTACAATCCGCCGCCTCACCTTTCACATCACGGCGATGTTGATGTTTTAGCCTGCGTTCTAGAAGTATTCGGGAGGCACAGTTATATTCTGAGTCCATCTTCGAACGCGAGAGGCCATGTACGAGGCTGCTCTCGAGTCACTGGATGAGCGCTGAGCATTCGGGGTGTCTTCGACCGCAGTGGTATTTACGTCCTATATGTCTTGTGCCGCCGGCTTTGATTTCTCGGTGCGAGAAATTCATGCCGAGTGGGTGTAGCGTGCCCCGTGTACGGACCGCTTGAAATGCTTGCTATGCATCGTTTAGGCAATCCTATGCGAGGGTTCGCCGCCATGCCTAGACTAGAAAGACTGGTCGTCTGTGAGTGTCATGAAACCGGTCAGATGCTTAAGTCAGTCATGCTGGCGAGTAACGCTGCCGGATGAACTCACTATATATCTTGTGTAGTCTCCTGGCGTACAAGTTACTAAGTACTGAGTGTGAGGTATGGCAGAATCGAGCCGAGGTAGTAAGTGTGCAAGTCTAGAATTCTTGACAGCACATACCTCCTTACAAAGTCTAAGAGGCGGCGCAGAGTTGCGGAGGCCGCCAGCGAGTGTTGTCCGAGGTTTCTGCTTGACGCGGCCAGGCCGAAAATGATCATTGACTACATCGGCGTTTCGGCCGAACGCTCGGCTTCAGAGGTCCTCGCGCCTCGGCGAAGGTTAGACAGACACACTCACGCACTCGTCCTTTGAAGGCATGTATACCTTCAAGCTTCAAGAGAGACTCTGCTTCTGGGTTTCCACTTGACGGCACGAGCTTCCAGGAAGCTTCTAGGTTTAGGGCCGTCGGCGCCCTGGCCGCCGCGACTCGGAAGTACGAGCGGAACCTTGTGGTCATCTGTGCAGTCTACAGTTACTGACCTCCGTTGCGAATGCAGGTGAAGGGTATCCAGGTTACAGCCTTGGCTTGAGCCTGGGCACGGAGTCTGTCCGAGTCGGCATGATCGTGCTACTATGACGTGGGAATAGTACGTCCTTGGAGCTAAGTGCAGCATGTACTGCGAACTCGAAATACTCGTACCAATTCACTATAGCACGGCCATCACCCTATGCCTCTTGACCCGAGATCGCAGAAGCGTCCCAGCATTATTGCATACAACACCGCGAGAAAGAACTCAAAGAGCAGACACGGACTGTCAAACCTCACGATAGAGCCACGGCATCTCAGCGGCTTCGGGAGATAGCGCATCGCACAACGTAGCGCTCCAGTACCGCCCTATTATGCGTCTCTCTAGTACAGAACTTTCAGGTATATGTACCGCAACACCCACCAGGTGAAGACCCACTGGTAGCACGCCGATCAGCCACCCGCAGACCCGCGACCACCACAAGACTTTGCAGCATCGTCTGAGGCCAACACCATGCGGTTCTACACCACATCTATCACCTTCCTCGCATGTCTACTTGTAATCATGCTCGTGTTCGCTCCGCAGGCAGCTCAGTCAGGCCTCACAGCCTTCAGCGGCGACACCTGCAACGGTGCCGTCGGCGAGGACGTCGCCTGCGACGGCTCGTGCATCCCATTCGAAGGGCGGCACTCCTTTCTCGTACGTGCGCGCTCGCCTCGCGCGGCCCTTCCGCTGTGCTAACGACGACCGGGGGTAGGTCGACGGCGGGGCGGGCAGTCACTGCGTCTCGTTGTTCGTGAACGGAAGCTGCAGCGGCCAGGTATTCACGTTCCGGAACCAGGACGGCGCCTGCCAGAACGTGAACACCGGCACGGACATTCAGTCCTTCCTCTGCGCACCAAGCAACCTCTGTCTGTCTCCTCTGACATGCAGCGGGTCGTTTGTGTCTGGCCGTTAATCGCGACCGTGTTTATGATTTGCAGGCAAGGCTTCATTTGATGGTGTTGCAATCAACATCGCCACCGCTCACATGTGTTTCTTCCATAGCCAAGTCTACGCACCAATCGGAATGCCATCGCTCTTTGCTTATCGTCCTTTTTGCATGTACTTGTGATCTCCCCTCTATGCACTGCCAGTGTTGTGGAACTGAATGTCTCTCTCCTCGAACTGCTTCTCATGCCTGCCGCCCGCCCGCCCTTACATCAGCCCAATGCGAAATACAATGTAGAACCGGGTCAAATTTAGTACTCACCATCCACGCAGATGGTGCGTAATCCCCTCAGGGGTGCTCGGAAGCTCCAGGGAATTGGCCCTTGCGCCCCGAAGGTAGTTTGTCGCGGTCAGCGCCTTGCAAACGCCGCAGACAGGGATCCAGCCCGCACCCGCCGGGCACAGCGCAAGCCGCTCCACAATCCTCTTGCGCATCTTCGTGTCGACGGCCGTACGCATGTGCGCAGGAGCAGTGTCTGCGCCCGGTGGGAGAAGCGTGATGCACTCAGCCGAACCAGGCTTGTAGAGCGGGCCGTGGAGTGATCGGAGGACGGGTTTGGGTACGGGATCCGGTGACTTAGTTCCTGGACTACGAAGTAGGACAGGTCTTAGGTGGCTAAATCACGCTCAATGTGACTGTCACAGATTTTTGGGCGCTCAGTGACAACGTGTGACTGCTGCGGCAGCGCCTCATGGCGCCATGAGCACGCCATCGGTTCGCACGCTGGCAACGACGTGAGCGAGGGTGCCATCGCCTTCCGTCGTCCTCTCTTGAACACCCACCATACGCTTGCCACCTGCTGTCAGCATGTCGACTCTTACTCCTTTCCAAACTGCTCCCTCTGAACGCGCGTTCGATGATATGGACGTAACGGAGGGCCTGCCTGGTACGTCAGCGTTCACTCGCGGTAGCTCCGTCAACTAATACCGCGTCCTCAGCCGATAACGACGGTCTCGCGCCGCTCCCCTCTTGCCACACCGGCAGTGCTTCGAGTACGTTGGGTGAGTAGCAGAAGCATCACACACGTTTCACGCTCTGAACATTGTATAGGGCCGTCCTCGAGCGCTCGCGGGGCGGATAATGTATCAGAGGGGCCGTCTACGGCGTCGGGTGCGTTGTCCTCGTCAACAACGGCCCGCTGTCCCTCACCTGTCTCTGCATACAACACATAGGCTCCTCTACTGCGCCTTCAGAACTCGTAGCCATTGGTATGTGCCCGTCGTCCCTCCGTTCGGTGCAATGTTAATCGTCTCGTTCACTTCATCATACTTCGCCGCACTTAACGTGGCGTTTGGCTTTATCTGGCACTCATGGCACTCCCATTTGGCACCAATGGCACTGTTATCTGGCACTATCATGGCATGGCGGATATGGCATATATTTGGCGTATATCTGTTGTGTTATATCTACACCATGCACGTCCCGCGAATGTTTGCCGTGTTCTTTGGTCCTCATCGACTCCCTTTGCGGGTTCTGGCATGTCCATAGGAGCTGTCTCTGCAAAGTATGTGATCCATCGAGGTGGTCAGGTCGTTGCTATTGAACGCCAAGTCACACGTGAGCATATTGATGTGATGTTCTCGTTCCACTCCGTTGTGCAGACGTCCCACTACGGCAAGGGCCTGGCCAAGTTGGGCGATCTCATTGTGACCGCTCCGGTGTCTACGGTCGTCTCTTTGTATAGTTTGTGGCGCATGCATCAGCTCCGTTCCATCGCTGCTGGACACAACTTAGACATAGTGGGAAAGCCTTCCCAGTTGGTCCTCACGAAGGCTCTACTTGAACACGTATGCTGCACTGAATGTGTAAAGCGAGAGTATTTATTCAGGATTCTGAAGAATCCGCGCGCTGGGTACAGGCAAAATGCTCGCGCTTCCGCGACCGCGCCGGTTCCGGTTACCCAGGTGAATTCCGTCGTTAGCGACGTTGAGGCCGCAGATCCATGCCCCCCCGCGTCATCAGAAGAGGATCTTGCTTACCTCGAGATTGCGAATGAGCAGTTAAGGCACAGTATACTCCTTGAGTGGAAGCAAGCTATGTCGACGGTTCGTTTGAAGGAACTAGTTTGTGGTGTTTGTGCTCGGCGCACACCTCCCGAAAAAATTCTTTCTGTGAAAGCTGCACGAATGCCGTTTCAGCTATTGACCAACCCTGCCTTGCCAGATGATGTCCTACCGACTTCATATAATCTGCTTGCATATGACGGTGCTCTGTTACATCCCAAGGGTCTCGAACATGTGGATAGACGGGGGCCTGTGCGCGTATGCAAGGAATGTAGGGACGCCTTGTTTCACAAAAATGGTGCGAAGATGCCTCTGTATGCACTCGCTAACTGGCTATATTATGGATACGAACGCCTCCCGGACCCCGTTAGGGAAGCCTTTACACGGTCTACACAGATGGAGCGAATACTTATTGCAAGAGCGCGTTCCAGCAAGGTGTCATTCAAATTTTGCGATGTTGTCGGCCATGTAATGTACGGTTCGGCACCGCAACTATCGCAAGGGTGCGTAAAAGGGAACGTCGCCATACATCCTCAGAACACAGCACAGCTTAGCACAGTCTTGCCGCCGTCGTTTGATGTATTACGGGACACGGTTTGCGCCGTATTTGTGGGGAAGACGAAGCCGTCGAAAGATGTGATCCGCAAGCTAAAGCCTATCCTGGTGAAGAAGTCGCGGGTCAAGACCATGATTGACTTTTTGCTAGCGCATAACCCGAAGTACATGGTATCATCTACGTTCGCAGGCTATAGTCAGGCCAATATGGACAATCTCTTTGAACACAGTAGAACATCCGGCGACGAGGATGTATTAGCTGCAATGGAAATGGGGCACATACAGGTCAACGATGCCGTCGAAGGAGCCACCAATGATGGGTACGTTCCGGGAGCTGCAGGTCCGGATCCTACGGATACTGAGACACTGTTAATGGAGAATGTGGGTTATACTGACCATGACGGGACACTTGCTTTAAATCCTCGTGATATGGCTTTGGAAGCGGTATCTCATTGTCTACGAGGACATACATTTTTGAAGGTGCAGGCGGGAAGCCGTTTCATCCCGGATTTTGAAAACCCGTCGCTCCTTACGTGGTTATTCCCGCACCTGGATCCCTGGGGAATTGGAGGTTTCTTTCATGAAGGGAGATCACGAGGTCATCGTTTGAGCCTAGATCAACAGTTGAAGTACCTGTTGCAGGTGGAGGACTCGCCGTTTCGTGAGGATCCCAATTTCGCGTTTGTGTACTATAACATCAGACAAAAGAAAGCTGTGTTTGACTCTATCTCGTTCCGGGTAGCTGCATCGCAGCGTGAACGGATCGTTAGAGAGATAATGAATTTGGATGTCAATAAGCTTGACTCACTAGCGAAGGCATTTAAGCAGAATCCTCACTACAAACCGACTGCCGCAGACGAGACCGCAATTGTGAGGCTGTTGGCAAAGGTTAATACAGTCTCGCATGACCTTCCAGGATCTAATGGGTACAAGATCGCACTGCGGAATCAGATCAGAGCGTTGATTCACCAGGAGGGCACACCAACCTTATTTGTAACCTTGAACCCATCGGACCGAGATCACCCCCTCGTACGCTTGTATGCCGGACACGAAGTTGAGATAGAAGATAGAATGCGAGGAGAAGAGCTGTCGCAGTGGCAGAGAACGCAGCTTGCCGCTAAAAATCCAGCAGCATGTGCGAAGTTCTTCGACAAAATGATCACGAACTTCATAGACATCGTGCTACGATTTGGAAGGTCAGAGAGGGGTCTGTTTGGCAAATGTAAGGCTTACTTTGGTACCGTCGAGGCCCAGGGAAGAGGGACACTTCACTGCCACATGCTTATTTGGCTCGATGGACATCCGTCGCCGCAGAAGCTGAGAGACAAAATGGTGAACTCTGAAGCTTACCGCGATATGATGTTCTTGTGGCTAGAATCCGTAATCAAGTGTGAGCTTCCAGGAACTACGACGGTAGTAACAGAGCGAAAGGGATGTCCTTTGCCTAGACCGAAGCGCTCGGAAGAGACTCACAATCCGCATCCCGGAAATGTTCCGGGGCCGTCCGTTGAGGACTTCGAGGATATGGACACTTTCAAAGCCGCATTCGAAGCGTTTGTTACTGATGTTGTAAAAGAATATAACTGGCATGAGCATACCGCAACGTGCTTTAAGTATCTCAAAGGTGCAATACCGACTGATCCGGAGCAGAGAGACGCGCTATGCCGGATGCGCATGGATGGTAGCACCTGTGAGAAGACCAGTTTAGATGACGAGAGTGGGGGCATATTGCTTCGGCGACTTCATCCCCGGATTGCGAGCTATAATGATCTCATAATATTTCTGATCCAGTCGAATATGGATATTAAGTTCATTGGCTCTGGTGAGGCAGCAAAGGCGTTATTGTACTACGTTACAGACTACATAACCAAAGCGTCGTTACCTGCCCATGTTGGGATAGCCGCGTTATCGTATGCCATACAAAAGACAAATGACAAGTTCCCGCACACGTCGGAAGAAGCGCGGCGTTCAAGGGGTGCGTTGAACATGGCTGTAAACAGGATGTTGTCGCATCAGGAAATTTCTCACCAGCAAGTGATGAGTTACCTGGTTGGCGGCGGAGATGTGTACACCAGTCATAAGTTCCGAGTATTGCACTGGGGCTCCTTTGATAGGATGTTCAAAGACGCCTTTCCAGATCTGGGAAGCGACCACAGTGCACAGACATTGTCTGCCCAGAGCGAAGTTGAAACGGAACAGACGGAACAGAGCGATCAGCAACGTAATGGCACTGAGCTGGGCGAGACGACTGCACCTGGAGAGTCTACATTAAATGATGAGGACGACGAGGACATGAATAACACACCCGAGGAGCAGACCTTCGTGCTGAAGTTGCAAGAGGGAACGATCTCGTCGAAGAGCCAGCAGCAGGACTATGTGTATAGGAGTACTGCTGCACCGTTCGACGAGCTCTGCCTGTACGCGTTTGTCGCTAAAACGGAGTCTATCAGCATTGCGCGGGACCAGATGAGGAGGGCTCACGCTCAGGCGCATGATGATCAGATTGTCGACGGGGAGCCCATGCCAGAAGAGTCACACTCGAGCGGTATAAGAGCGTTGCCTCGTGGCCGGTTCTCGTCATCAGAGCACACACAATTTGAAACACACACATTACGGATGAAGCGGGATACTTTCGTGCCCGTTGTGCTAGGTGATCGCGTTCCAAGGTCGGATAGGGGTGTAGAGGAGCAGGAGCGCTGGGCTCGGATGATGCTTATTCTCTTCGTTCCATGGCGCCGGCCTAGTGACCTACGACAGGCGGGTGAGACGTGGTTAGAAGCACTAGAACGCAGGAGGGATCATATATCTGCCGAACACGAGACCATCATGGCGAACATGAACGTACTGTCGGAGTGTCGTGACGTTCGGGATGCGTTTAGTGCAATGCGTAAGGCTGAAGCCCTGGCCCTTCTCAGGCAGGCGCTCCCAACGACCGAAGGCGGCGCTCATTCCGGCCTGGGCGAAGAAAACATTAACAATGATTACGAGCTATTTGACTCACCTGACTCACTTGATGTATACGAACATGCAGCGGATCTGAAAGCAGGAGAATCTGTGATGGACGCGACAATCGGAACTGCGTCTCGGGAAATTCTGGATATATGCTATCAGGGAGCGCAAGTGAGCGACAGCACAGTGGCGACAAGACAGCAGTCGGGGAGTGCGCGGATCCGTACTGAAGATGATGACACACCGATTTCACAGCACAGCGCATTGATGTGCGAGCTGAAGAAGTTGCGTCGCCCGCAGTACCCTAATGAGCGTTCAGAGACAGCCGAGCGGCCACGTAAGCGTAGACGGGTGACTGAGGTCGTGGAGTCAGTAACTGCAATGCAGCTCGATGCACAGCCATCTGCTAGTACCTCTGCTTCTGCTTCGACTCGTAATTGTATCCCGTCTGTGGAGGCTGCTATTGAGCAGGTGGTCGCAGAATTCAGGCTCGACACGAATGAGGAGCAGGAGCGCGCCTTTCGTATCGTGGCGGAGCATGTGAAGTCAGGAAGTGATCAGCTGTTGATGTACGTTGCCGGTGTCGGAGGCACCGGAAAGACTCACGTCGTGAAGGCAATCCTGAGGCTCTTCGAGATTCTTGATCGCTCTCGTCACATATTAGTTGGTGCGCCTACGGGCGCAGCAGCATTGAACATCGATGGATATACTATGCACTCCTTGACGATGCTTCCCGGTAATGGTAAAGGCCGCATAGCGGAGCTGCAGGCCTTGTGGGGCCCTGTCCGGTACTTGATTGTTGATGAAGTCTCTATGATAGGTGCTAAGTTTTTGAGCCAAATATCTAGTCGGCTCCAGCAAGCAAAGGCAGAGGACGGACCTACGGCAACTTTACCATTTGGTGGGCTTAACGTGATATTTACTGGAGATTTTGGGCAATTGAAGCCCGTTAAAGCGCTGTCGTTGTATAACCATGGTCTGATAAACAATCCCAGTCTTCAGCATGTCAGAGATGCAACAGGAGTGACAAACTTACTAGGAGTGTACCTTTGGAGGCAGGTTCAAACTGTCGTCAAGCTTACAAAGAATCAACGTCAGGCGGCCGACCCCGTTTACGGTGCTTTGTTGAATCGGGTTCGCTTGGGTCAGTGTAGGTCTCACCGCGACCCTAAAACACAGCAACGTACTGATACTGAGATCCTCTACCAGAGAGTTCTGCAGCAGGTCAGGGGGGCTGACCATGGCGCGCTGAGGGCATTCGCAGACGCACCGGTGATTGTCGGTACCAAGGTTTTGAGAGATCAAATAAATGCCCGCATCGTGGCGCACAAAGCGAGAGCTATGAATGAGACGGTACACGCATACCACGCAAAGGACAAAATAGATGGTGTCGCAGCATCTGATGAGTTGCAGAGAGGTCTATGGAAGCTTCAATCTAATCAATGCGGGGACTCGCTTGGAAAATTACCGCTCTTCCCTGGCATGAAAGTCATGATACGGGAGAATTTAGCGTTCAGTAAACGTCTGGTAAATGGCGCGGAGGGAACGGTCACAGAAATCGTATACGAAGAATGCGATCACGTACGTTACGCAACGGTCGTGTATCTCCGAGTTCCTGGAGCTGGCAAGATAGCAGATGATCTCGAGGAGGATATAGTGCCGGTATTCCCAGAAGCCGTCTATTTCAAGTGCAATGTGAGTGTAGGTGGCCAGCGGACCTCGAAGTCTGTTACAAGGTATCAGCTTCCGTTGGTTCCTGCCTACGCATATACCGATTACAAAAGCCAAGGAAAATCACTCACCCACGCAATCGTGGACATACAGAGCGCACACTCGCTCCAAGGCATTTACGTGATGTTGTCCAGAGTGCGAACCTTAGAAGGCCTCTTGATTCTCAGACCCTTCTCTGTCGCGAAGTTGTGCGTACGGCTTTCGCAGGAGTTGCGAGAGGAACTTACACGTATTGACAATCTAGCGAATGTGACGGCCATGCGATACCGACTATCTTCAGGGGTAGGCAGGCAACGACAAGCGTTGAATCCGATTGTAGAGTCTGACTTCTGAACGCGGACACGGAGGTCCGACGAGAGGTGCGAGTACCGTAGCGCTCAACGGTGGGCGGCTACCTCCACGACTCAGGCTCGGCAATTACGGACCGGTTCAGCTGGATGTGCGAAGCAGCCAAGCTCATTTGGCATCACCACGGCGGGCATTCGATGTGGTAGAAGTTCTGACTGAGAGTCTCATAGTAGCGTTATACCACCAATGCCACCGCGTTATGTATCGAGTACTTATTACAAACATGTTGCGCTGACCGCGCCGCCCCGGGTGGTCGTGCGCGTTGTTGTCGCGCTGC
Organism: Trametes pubescens; assembly: GCA_001895945.1. Lineage (NCBI taxonomy): Eukaryota > Fungi > Basidiomycota > Agaricomycetes > Polyporales > Polyporaceae > Trametes > Trametes pubescens. The sequence continues at coordinate 17,273 of MNAD01000919.1, forward strand.
TATATCCCGGTACACCATAGAGGGTCTCTACCGTAAAGTAAGCCGACTAGTCTGTATGACGCGCAGAGATAGCCGTCAGCATACTATCCTACGACGGGTATACCGGACCGACCTTGTAATCGCCGCCTCTACGCGCACATGGTCGATTTGCCGCACATCCAGTAGTCGATAGCCGTCCGCGGTTCTGCGGAAAACGACGAATTCGCCCGTGATTGGGGTAGCGTCAAGCAACTGGATTCCTCGATTGGCCGGAGCATCGCGGTCGTACGGCCGCAGGAACCAGATGGTGTACACCTCCCACCTGCGGTTAGGTCTTACGCGAGCGGATGCGACTGGGATTGTGCGCTCGTCAATGACTCCATCGGCTGACCAGACGTCGGACAACATCGGGATGTCCAGCCCCGGGGCACTGCCATCGCAGAAGCGCGTGACGGGGATGAAGCGAAAGCCACAAGGTCCGCGCAGCGGAAAGACGTACGCCCGTACGACACGAAGCTATAGCGCTGGTCAGTCCTATCCTTGTAGATTTAAAGCTGAGGGGGCCCGTACATGTCGCTCGATGGGGTTTTGCGCGAGTGTCGGCGGGGATACTTCGGGTCGTGCGACATGTGGGGTGTCGAGTTCCACGGCGTGTGGGGTATTGAGTTCTTCGACGTGCGGGTTGTCGAATTGCGCGACACGCGGGGCATCGAGTTCCACGATGCGCAAGGTTTCGAGTCGCGCGACGCGCGGGGTGTCGAGTTCCACGATGCGGGAGGTTTCGAGTCGCACGACGCGTGAGTGCTCGAGCCGCGCCACACGTGAGTGTTCGAGCTGCACAACGCGTGGGGTTTCGGCGGTTGGCATGTGGCAAGCCTAAGAGAAGGGAGATGTAATGCGGAGGTCTAGCACTTGTTAGCGTTATTTAAGGCAGAAGAAACATCGTACTAGAGTATGGGCTTTCTGTCGAGTGAATCCCGTCCAGTGGCAGCCTGCAGTACCTCGGGTCCGTTGCCTGCACCATAGGATTGGCCTACTCACTTCACCGAGCCCCGGTATTGTGGATTTTGAGAGTTCGCCATGTATGCACGAGAGCTGCGCATCCGACAGAGAGGATAATTGCAATCAAGCAGACTGAGATGAAGGAGCCGTTGCACTGGAGCCGGACGACTGTCGGACACCTTGACCTCCATCAATGTCCCCTGGCGCCTGAGATCAATCGGGCCTTCTAGGTTCAGTCTCCGATCGGCCGCCGCCGCATTCCCTGCTTGCTGGTATCCGCCATGATAACATCGAAGGTTCAGCTCCCCTCCTCCGGAAATCTCAGCTCGCTACGACTGTCTTTGTCTGCATTCTGTGGCTTCAGGTCAAAACATCGCGCAAGATGAACACGCGACTATAAGCTAGACGCTTAGGCATCAGGCTGAGCATAAGAAGAGACAGATTTGGCGGTGAGTGTTCGGGCTCCAGCTTCCATCTGCCTCTACCTCCACACTCGGGAATCATTACTATGGACGCAGCCCATATCACTTTACCTCTAGTCGGTGAGTATTCAAGTTGCGAGTGTGTCTCCGTCATTGTATACTGAGCTTGATAATTTTCATAGGGCCCCGCGTTGCCCCGCACGGCACACCGGCAGCGACCGAAGTTACAGGCACGACAGATGGCGCGGACACGACCGAGTCCTCACATCCTGTGGGACTCGCCTCTCGCGCTCGTATACTCGCGCTTATCACGCCCCATCAATTAGAGGCGAGGTATGAATACTCTTCGTATCGGTCATCGATGATAGGGCTTACGGTTCTGCAGCGCATATGTGCCCTCCTACGGCGATTTGCTACTCGGAACATGTATGATCCAACGAATTCAATGCCGCTTACTGCTTACCTGCTGTCCAGATTGTGTACAACGCCAGCTAGGCCGCGGTTCCTTCGGAACTGTGGTACGAGCACGGCACATGGTAACCAACACGGCCGTTGCAATCAAGGTTCTCCATAACCTCGATGGCCTCCATCTCGGATCGCGCCACGAAGAGCGAGCCTACAGGTCTCTGCTACGTGGGTGTAGCCCGCACATATCGTGCGTAGCGCCGACTATCGTCGTGACTTTAGCTGACTTCTCTAGCAGGCTCTTCGCGAAGGTTCTTGGGGGCGGCATCGACCGGGGGTTCAGTTGTACGGTATTCGAGCTATGCGACATGACCCTCTACGACGTTATCAGGGGAGGAGCGAACCTCCTACCGCTCCCTTCTGTCCAAATCTGTGAGATAGCTAACCAAATTATACGCGGCGTAGCATGTGAGTCGTCTTGTTTTCTCGGCTCCCCTGTCTAACATTTGCGATAGACTTACATTCCCTGGGACTCATCCACACCGACATCAAGCCGGATAACATCGCCCTTCGGCGGACTGACACGGTTACCGTACGCCAACTAGATGGGGAAGGCGTCTTCCATCTCAGAGTACGTACATGCCATGCCTCCTGCAAGCTTTGCTCACCATTCGCTTAGAAAATTCTGGCGTCTACTGCCATTTGCATCATCGATCTCGGTGGAGTTGTCACTTTCAAGCAGGCCTCTCAAATGAAAGGACTTCTCTGCGCGCCCATGTATCGAGCCCCCGAAGTCCTCCTCGGTAAGTCATAATGTAGTACGGTCTTGGTCTGGTCTCAACATCTATACACAGGGCTGCCATGGTCATACGGCGTCGATACATACGCCGTAGGGTGCGTCATTGTGGAGCTTTTTCTCACGGAGGACCTCTTCCACCCGGAGATCGCGAGCGATCGCGAGCACCTCACCATGATCGAGCGAGTACTTGAACGTTTCCCACCGGATTTCGCCTCCGCCATCGAAGAACAAATGCCCGGTACCTTTCACATCTCCCATGCTGCGTCAGTCATCTTCCCTCCCGCAAAGGAAGAATTCAGCGCTACCAAGCATGCGCCCGCCATGCAGCGCATTCTCGAGGCTGAACATATCTCCGTACGCATATTGTTTGAGTTTCCACGTCTCGCTGAACACTGAAATGGGCCTCGGGTTTTAGGCACGGATCCACGATGTGGAACTAGTCGATCTTCTCCGTAACCTGTGTGTAGTTGATCCAGCGAGGCGCATTGCCCTGCACATCGCGCTCAGGCATATCTATTTCGACAAGCTCCGACACTACCGCCACATGTAGCAGTTCCCGGTGCAAACTCCTATCGCCTGCGGCAGCTACCCATTTCTGTTCTGAGCTCTTAATGTTACATGTATTACGCCTTAGAATTTGTATGCACAATCTGTATGTGCTCTGTCCACACCGGTGCACGATGATTCCAATTGGTCCTTGGTTCCTGATGTCTGCGCTGTAGGTTGTACGCCGTTCACATTTGTATCTCTAAATTCCCGCTACCGGAAACGGTAGAGGGTCTGGCTCCTATTCGGAGGCACGTGGCTCGGGGATCAGCGCTCAACGTCCCCGGGTCCGGACAAATCGGGGCTTGGCGTTAGTAATGCAATTCCGCCGCCAAGCAAGCGCTGTGGGACGTTTTCTTCTGACCTGCATCATGGCTGTTGCTCACTCCTGAATCGCCGTCGCTCGTGGTCCTCACACTGCTGTACTAAAGGCTCCCACCTGTTGCATCTTCGCCATTGCTTCTACCGGTCAACTGGACGCTGCCAAGTGAGACACATTCGCGTTTCTAGGCGATCATCTTTAGTGAGCAGACTCCTCTTTTGGTAGCACTTGGCTGCCGTCACTCTGATGTTCGACTAACTCGCCATCTATGCCCAGTATAATGTATCTAGTCATGGTCCCCCTTTCATGGGCTTCGGGCTCGCTCCTATTTACGCCAACGTGGAGGCACAGAGGTCACAGGCGGAGGTATGTCCCTAGCACCATTTCTCAGGCTTCCACTCGAGATTGCTGGCTATATGCCATGATTTCTACTTACCATTGACTCACTGGCACCTCCGAGTCAGTGGTCGTTGCACTCGTAATTAACTCGCCACATTCCCTTTTCCCACTCGTGAGTCTAGCTCTGCTCTGGTTACTAGGCACATTTGTGCTCAAATGTGCATGTTCTGGCTGCTCAGGACGCTTTGCAAATTGAGCTACACTGGGTAATGCAAATGTAGTATGATGGTAGTGAAGCTGAACAATGAGCACTTCGTTTCTAAAAATTTACCTCCTGAGTGATTCACCGTTCAGTGTAGCATTCTATGTCTTGAAATCTTTGTAGGAGCAAACGTCTACACTTCAAAGAATATGTGGACGCAGATTTAAAGTAATATTTCACAAAGCAGATATAGAACAGTGCCCCTTGCCGTTGCACCATTCTTCTGCTTACGACACCTCCCCGCATCATCACGAAGATTCTGATTACACATCCCATAGGTGCGTCTCGAACTCCCGCAGCTGTTTGTACTTATTTGATGGCTGATCTGATTGTAGTATATCAACTACATGTGCGAGTGTGCCCCTCTTAGCAGCGCTACTACACAGTCTTTCACATCCTCATCATGTCGACCTTCTTCGTGTCGGAGGACTCCTCGACTGTCCCCCTCCAAGTGTTTGGGTGAGTTAGGTCACACATAGTCATCATGCTATGTTGCTAACTGCACTAGGCATGCCTCTGATGTATCGCTGTGCCTCGTTCACTACATCCCCGCACAGTTGGCGGACATCACCTTTGGTGAGTATCATAAGATACAAATCGTCTGAATATGTCAAACTCATGTTTGAGGTATCAGATGCTGTAGGGCACGACCTGCAAGTCCGCCGCACCGTCGACCAGGTGATGCGCATCTATACAGGTGTCACACTTGAAGTTAAGGTGCTTCAAACCTGTCAAGAAGTGACCATTACAATTGAGGACCCAGCTCTCCGCGACCAAGCGATGGAGTCTATCCGCACGGTGGATTTGCTTTTTGTGATGTTTGATATAGTGGAGAGACGTGATGGCCTTGTGGACTAGAGCATTGATCTATAGTTGTTTAGTTGTATCCTTCTCAGTTCAGATATCTCCATGAAAATATCCGCACACAAAAGTGCATTATAGCCAGTAAAACTGAAGAAGCTGAATGATAGGCATGTGAACTTCATGGACATATATGGCAGGTATGCAACCCATGAGAATTTATTATGTAAGGTTGGATTCACAAAAGCAGTGTCCATAGCTGTACATGACCTACTCCCCTACATGACTTAAATTCTATATCAACCTGAAGGTGCACATTTTCCCTCTTTTAGGCTGACTAGTAAAGTTCTACTTGTGCTAATGTATACATGCAAGATGCAAAACTTACTCTGCACCCAACGATCTGTCGAAGTGGTCATATTTCGACAGACTGGCCTACAACCAGAATTCCGTACTGCATACACCAACACTCCAGGGTCAAGCGGAGAATCAGAAACCCTTTCTGTGGAGCCCTTGATTCCAAAAGCATGGGAGGCATCTAAACGTGGGCTACTCATTGAAAAGGTATGTATATTTATGTCTTATACTTCCTCCTTTCTTATGTGCTGGATGTTCATGATAGCATGTTACCCGCCTCAATGGCATGCAAAACGACCTGAGCTTCACTTTGGTAGTGATAGGCATCCAGGGCACAATTCCCTCAGAGCCAGGTGGATTTACACTACTCCCAAACCAGATGCTGGCAGGGTTAGCAAAGCGTCAAGAGTCATGTTGGCTTGGTGATGTTGTGGTTGCAAAATTTCGGAGGAACAAGGAGTCGGGAACCATTCAGTACGAGGACTTCAGAAGCGCTGACTACTGCTTGATACGCAACTACTTTTACCATGAATAAACTTGTAATGTTGATTATCTTGTATGGTATGGTATGGCACACAGCTGTAGGAGACTCAAAAGAGCAGTTAAGCACAATCGAGCAGACACAAGATGCATTTATGTGCTACTTCCACCAGTCCCTGACAAAATGCTCTGTACCCATGTCGAACGTTGGCGAGCTCATGGTCGAACGTCGGCGAGCTCGTGGTCGAACGTCGGCGAGCTCGTGGTCGAACGTCGGCGAGCTCATGGTCGAACGTCGGCGAGCTTGTGGTCGAACGTCGGCGAGCTCGTGGTCGAACGTCAGCGAGCTCGTGGTCGAACGTCGGCGAGCTCATGGTCGGCTTGACATGTGTCTCATCTGCCAGTTCGTTGTTCAAGGAGCTGTGACCGATCAACCGTCAGTGACCTGTCAGTACCAATGGAAAGGCTGGGACGACACATATGGCACAGTACAGACTTGACCGCAGGCTCACTCCCCTCTTTGCCATTGTCCTGGCCCTTCTCACCCTCGTGGTGCTCGCCTGTGTGCTCCTTGCCCACCATCTTCGCTGTCAAGTCATAAATATGGCGCACGGTGGCGTCACGAGTACCTCGAGGTCGTTGAGCATCACTGCACGTGCATCTTTGGATTCTAGGCGCTCGCGGAGGTCGTCTGGCAGATTCGGGTCGGATCCATCCGTCGGGAGACCCTTGTTTGGCGGGAACTTGCTGCAGTACCTGAAGGTGTACTCGAGCGAGCCTGGTTGGTCCTGCAAGTCAGGGCCAGTCAGTGGGCAGATGCGCCGCGTGGGCTTGCCGCGCTCATGGTTGAGGTCAACGATGTCAATCTCGACGTAGCTCATCATGTGGTCCTGGAGCTTAGATGAGTATGGAGAATGGTCAAGTGATAGTTTATACGTACAGCGCTCATACAGCCAGAGTCTTAGAGCTGAAAGCTGAGCTTCTCGCGTAGCTTCACCATATTCACATTGACGAGCAGCACCGCAGACTGCTCGTACCCAGGGGTATGGTTGTATGGTCGTTCTTGATGATGGACGTCGAGTAGAGCGACTTCTCGAGTTGCGACTACGTAAGTGTCCTGCTTAACATGTTCACGGGTATGGTCAGACAGTACGCGGATGTCGGAAGAGGGGGGTACACACCCAAAGAGCTGCCCGTCGTGTCCGTTTTTACGATGCCAGTCGCACTGTGGATGTGCACAACGAGAGTACCAAAAGCGAGAAATGACTCACCCGAAGCTCGGATACAGAGGCTGCCATCTCCGCTGACAAATGCCTAGAGGCCCGACGTTAGGCTGTTTGGAGCGACGTACTCTGCCGCAGAGGTGTCGAGGGCACTGGGAATGAAACCCGAGATGAACCGCAGGTTCATGACGGTCATTAGCGTCCTGCTCAGGGGTGTGGCTGACATAGCGATGCATGGAAGACCCATCAGAGAGACTAGAGTCGTCTGAACATTGCACGTAGGAGTGAGTCAGTCTCGATATTGCATATGCACGTACGGTAGTGGAACTCACAATATAAGTGGATCCGGTATGAGCTGGAGCCTTGCGCGAGCAGTCCCAACGACTCCAGTGATCTCTACCCAGACAGGTACAACCTACAACGCATACAGTCAGTGCCGTGGATGGCACGGGATCAATCGTTGTACTACTTACACCCGCGGAAGCCAAAAGCGCCCTTCATTCCGAGACAGAATTCGACCAGCAAGCTAGGAAGGAATAAGCATCTCCTGCACGAGCAGATGTCATGCTACGTACTGGATGCTGCACGCTTTGCTCTCGGCAGACTTCCCACTTGCAAGCCCTCGGTATACGAAGGACACCTCAAACTCGATGTGGTCACCGTCAAGCGCATAAAGGTCATCCAGGCTCACCGTATCGCCGTTGATGTCCATAACGGCGAGAGTATCCAAGGTGTCTCTGAGGTTGCCGGTGTCAGGAGGGACCAAATAGACGTTATGCGACTTTCATTGGAGCCGAAGCCCGTATCCGCGACACGGACGGAGTGCTGCAGTCCCTATGTCAGAGCCTTGGCGTAGCTGAGCGGCAGAAGTGTTTGAGGGAGAGGGTAAGGTCAAGTTTCAGAACATAGCGGTGCCCAGAACGCGACGCGGCCGGGTTCTGCCAAGTAGTCACGTGAAAAACCACGTGCGTGGACTTCCCCACAGCGGCATGCGGTACACATTGGGCGCTCGTGGACTTCACTCCATCGTACTTCCACCTTCCTTCTCGTTCTTCATATCTGAAGGCACGATGTGGGAGCTCTGAGCGTCCCTGAATCGTAACACCATGCTTGTATTCCCAGTCCCCTAACAAGCCTTTGTTCGCCTCTCTCTTCTACTTGCAATGCTACTTGGACGATCACGGCGCGAATCTGCCATGGCAATGTCCCCATCTACGAGTCTAATGCGAAGGGCGCGAACGAGCACGGTCAGGAGGTGAGCAAAGCTGGATCGCAGGTGAGTTCTGACTGCGTCACCGAGCACGCCAAAGTTTCTGCACCGCTGACACCCACTACGCGTAGGCACGCTTGCGACACCCTCGCGGAGCGGATTCTACTTTGCACATACATCTCTTGTAACGATACCTTACAGGCAACACCGCCGAACACCGGGATGGTACGTCTGATATTCACGAGAAGCGATACAAGTTACATACACTCTACTATCCGAAGATGTGCGCAAAGTCGGCTATGTGTAGCGGTCAGGATCGATATAGGCTGCGCCAACCATCTGTGCCCGGGGAGTCGCATATGCCGTTGCGCGTCCGTATGCCATGTGCGCGACGAACATCCAGAACTCCTGACAGATGCTGAAGCGCAGCTTGTGGACTGTCGTCGTCAGGCGGGCGGGTTCATCCAGGCGCATCAACATAGTCAGTGATCGCTATGATCAGAGCCACTTCAGTGAACCCATCTAGACATTTTGGACTAGGTAGTAACCCCTTATCTAGATAGCATCTAGTTACCTTTGCAGCCTTGAGGGTGTATATCTAGTTATGGTTCAAGTTACTTTCATGTCATGTCATAACTAGATACAAATATCCCTATGTTGTGTACAATCATTCATATGGCAGAGAATCACTAACTAGATACATGTGATGACTAGACATTAATGACTAGACATTGATAACTAGATACATCTTCAACTAGATATCATGTTGGCAAGGACACAACTAGATACATGCACTAACTAGACACTCAGTAAGGGGTGGGGATATGAACATGGCCCCCGAGCTGGGAACGGACTCACACATCAATCCGAGAGATCAATGACATCATCTGGGTCATATGCAACCTTTCTGGGTGTGGCCTTACGGGTAGAGGTGCTCGATGCAGCAGGCTTGGTTGGCCATTGTGGCGGACCTATATTACCTATAGTGAAGTGAGAAACATGTCAATGAGCATATGGCGAGGTGACATACCAACATGAGCAGCCAATCCAGGAAGGTTAGTGACACCCCACTTGACCCACACTAACTCTTCGCCGCTGTCTAAGAGCAGTGCGATGAAGTCGAGTTTGTCGTAGTGAGTGAACACCCAACCATTGGTCCGCCTGGACTGATAGGCTATCTTGGCACGATGTCCTAAAGCGAAGGGTTCGAAGATCTGCTGAGGTCCTATGCCAAGTCCGGGTGGGAAGTCGAACTGGAATGTCAAGGCTGGAGCCCCGTCCTAGTCAAGTTTTAGTACAGGAACATGCAAATCCACTCGTTGATATGACATACCTCAATGTACGCATGCACGATCCAAAAGGGTATGCGTGATGCGACCACGCCGTCTGTGGCTATCCTTGATGGGCGCACTGGAGACCGAGCCGTCTCCACCGCATCGGAGTCAGTGGAATGTAGTGCAAACGGGATTGCTTCAAGGTGTCGTCGAGTTGGCTGAATGTTGAACGCGAGATGTGTATGTGTGACATACCTTCAATGTCACCATCAAATCCATCGTCATCGAGCTCATGTTTGGCCTCCGCTTCCATAGAGTCCGACTCGGAGTTGTAGTGGTCTTCCTCCACGTTCGAGTCGAGCGTGCGATGGTGTCCGAGCGACCTACGGGCTTCGTCCATGGCGCCCTGGAGGATGCGCCTTGCCAGTTGCTTCTCGAGTCGAGCCGCTTTGCGAGCCGCTTTGCGCTCTTCTTCGCATATGGCGCGTTTGTCTCGGAGTAGGCACAGGTCTGCATTGGACAGGGCCTCTGTCACATACTGTGGCCGGTTGTGCAGACTACACATCTTCTCCTGGCACTACGATGCTGCATTAGAACCACATACATATGTGAGGATAGCCACATACCCGTACGAAGTACCGTCCATCATCTGAATTCTCGCGGAGATACTGAAGTTGCTTGCCGGAGGCCTTGTGGCTGCAGACCCGAGGACAACGTGGCTGCTGATCTGCGAGACACTTGGCGAAATTCTTGAAGGCTAGGCGATGTGGATCTTGTGTATCCTTGGTCTTCGTAGGACTGAGAAGAGCTGCCGCGTCCCGTGCAAGTGAAGAGCGAGTGCGTCTAGCAGGGGAGGTGGCTCGTTGTCTGGCCATGACGAGCTTGAGGAGATGACTGAAGAGAGTAAAGGGGAATTCAGTGAAACAACCAAGTCGGAGCGGAGGTTGAGCTTTATGACGGACATTGAGAGCGGAACCACAATAGACGGTTCCGGAACCCAGCCACATAGGAGCACCATTGTTGACTAGCCAAGCACGGATGCGCTACTCACCACAACTTAGCCACTGCCAGCCGCCGTCTGGGTGACGCTACAGGTTGACTACCGCCTGAAGTAGAAAGAAAACGAAAACGGTACTATGTACATAGTATGCTTGATGCTACATATCATGCACGACGCCTGCTTGCCCTCACCGGCCTTGCTGTGGTCGCTTTAGCCTTGGATCTAGTTACACGGCCTTCGGAGGCACCCATACTGATCGGTGTAGCCGGGATAGTAGGGCGAGTACGCTTGCGCGAAGCACGGACATTCCTGGAAGAACAATGCATGAGAATCTTAGCAACCACAAGTATGGAGATACGTACACTTCCGGGATCTTAGCGTCTGCTGCCTTGCGCTTCCGAGGTGCCTTGGCATGATGATCTTGCGCGTCTGGTGTTCCACCAGAAGCTGTTTGAGCTGGGCTTTCTTCACAATCAGCAGAAGGCGGGGGCGTCGACTCTCGATTCACGTCAAGGTCCTCTCCCTGCTCCTCTACCAACTTCTCCGCTGGAGGACTATTCACGCGAGACTCGGTATCATGTCGGTATGGCTGGGACAGCTCCAAAGCGGCTGCCTGCTCGGCATTCTTGACCGAAGAAGGGGAACATGGCGAGACCGAACGTGAAGGTACATGCATCACGGCCCCAAGTGGCGCAGACGAGGCCGGTGACGCACGTGCAGGCGGAGAGGCCGCGGTGGCTTTACTAAACGGCGCAGGGGCGGCGGGAGACGAACTCGCATGCAGAGGGGCCGAGATCATGTCGTCGGATGGCACAGGAGATGCGGGAGACGGGCTCGGTGGATCGCCGGGTGCGGTTGTTGCTCTAGCAGGAGGAGAAGGCAGAGACGGCGTAGCAGGACGCGACAGAGTCGTGGGAAGCGAAGGCGCATCAGGATGAGACAGCGGTGCCATGTATGGCGACGCTCGAGCGTGCGGAGCTACCGCTGGGTACCGTGCCGTGATCCACTCGTCGAATACTTCGTGAAACTCGCCCACGCTGTCTCTTGTCAACAGCGGTAGTATATCATTCGGCCCATCTTCCTCGCTCGAAAGCCTGTATGGAATTTAGTACTGCGAGCGCACGAGCCTAAATATAACTTACATCCACTTCCTTGGCTTCCCGTTCCCGTCCAGACCTCCAAAAGCCACAAGAATTGATGTTTCCGTCTTTGCTGCGAGCGCAGTGATGTACTTGTGGATGGTGTATTGAAGATCGGCAATGACACTGCATAGTACGTGTAAGCTTCTACATGTGTACGCAGGCCACAAGGCTTAGGGCCTACCGTTCACGATCCACTACCATGGAGCTCTCTGCGGCTTCGGCTTGCCTTTCAGCGCGAGCGGCAGCGGTGTTCTCTTTATCTTTGCGTGAATCCTCTTCATACTGAGCGTATTCGTTTGCCTCCTTCGCATGTTCGATGGCTTCGCTGTATGCCGTATTGATCGCAATCTGCACCTTACCGGGATCTCGGATGTCCCGCTTCCTGAGCTCCTCCCGAGTCTCCTTCGCAATCTTGGGGTTTGCGGCCATGAAGAAGTCTCGAGCACTCCGCGCCCGCACTCTGCCTTCGCCGGCCGCACGTGCGTCGAGGAGGTCAATTGACACCGGCACGATGGGTTGCTGTACGGATGAGGCGATTGCGGCCCAGTGGTTACACACCCACTTGAGAACTTGCTAGGGGCTCGTTAGCACATGATCTCCTGTAGCCAAATCGTCGACGCACGTTTTCACGCTTCGCAGTGCGCTCTAATGCTTCGTCCGAGGTCTCCATGCGTTTCCTCTTGGGGTCGTAAAATGTGACATCGCGGGGAAACTCGGCGGTAAAGTCTTCGGCGATCTTCACGCCGACACTGCGTACGCTCGTCTCCGGGGCCTTCGTGGTAGTGGCCAGTTCTACACGTTTGCGGAGCCAAGTGGCTTGGTCAATGCCGCGGTCTGCATCGATCATGAGCCATTGGGGGCCGGGAGCCATGTCGAGAAAAATGTTGGTAGGGTGAGTACACTGGAAGATGGCGAGTATGGGTCGTAGGAGGTAAGGATATCATACCAGTCAAGTTTATATACTAGTGGCTGATTAGCTATTGTGCAAAACAATGGAGTGCCGAAATACCATTGTTGGTGTGGCTAAAACGGTGAGTGCTTGGTCGTTAGCGTGCGCAGTATGAATATCCATTTCTCAGTAATGTACAGATAGAAGTATCTATATGAACTGTATACATAGGTAGGCTAGCAACTAAGAGTGAAAATTCTACGAGGCGTCGAGGACGGCCGCTTGTGAACAAGAGGAAGATGAGCTTGGGACATGTTCGAGCATAGACGGCGCCGGGTGCACAGGGGAGATAGGTAAACGTCCGTACTTGTCGGCAAAACACCGCACGTAGAACTCGAGTGCCCTCTCTTCGATCCTGACGAACTGGTCAATGTCCGTACACGAGGTCAAGGTTGTGCACCAAGGCCAGAGGTCCTGCGGGAAGTCCGGCCACCGAGACATGACGACCAAGAATGCTTCGAACATCTCGCGACGATTTGCCCAGCTGTGCGAAGAGGGCGCTGTCCAGCTGTCTGTCACCTCTCCATGCTCGACGTCGGGGAAGACACTTAATGCTCCGCTGGAGCCCCACACGCCGGCAATCACATCGCCGCGCTCCCATTGAAAGAACGTGTTGTTGTCGAGCACCCCTCCCAGGATCTCGCGGTCGAGGTCGCGCAGTTCGCATCGGAAGTTCAGTTCGTGGAGTTCCCATAAGACGGAGGCGCGAAGCTTCGCGTCGGCGGCGACATCAGAAGCTGACACGACCTGCGAGGCCCACTCCACGGTGCAGGTTGGCTCATAGGACGGCAGACTCCCGGCCCCGGCGAACAGCTTGCGCAGTTCGAGTTTCCGCTCATGAGCGGCCTTCTGAGCTTGAGTGTATACATTGCTCGCTGTCGCATCATGATCGCCGTCTGCTGGGACCGTGTAGTCTCCCCAGAGTGCGTTCCGCCATTCGCTGAGACGCATGGGAGAGCCGTCAATCGTGATGTCGACGAGACGCTGTCGACAAAATGTGCGAATGCGGATCCAGTTGTGCAGGTAGCGTGTGGACTTGGGGTCGTCTGGGGCGAATAGGTATGGCGGCGGAAAATAGTAGACAGCAGCATTAGTGGGGGGATCAGGGAGAGAGCCGACAGCTGCTAGGGCTCGTGCCCACGGAGCGGGTGGTTGAGGATGTTGCGGAGGCGGAAGGGCGTGAACGAACGCTGGGTGCGGGTCACGAGCCTTCTTCTTGGCTCCCCGAGCGCCGCGTCGAGCGCTGGCTTTCTTCTTAGACTTGTCCGACGTCTTTGCGGGAAGCTCCGGATCTGCACCCTTAGCGCGTTTCGTCGAGGACTCGCCAGTCCCGGATGCACGGGGTATAGCAGGCAACGATGATGACGGCGGCGGAAGCATGCGGGGGAGGGTGGCGGACGCGAAGAGGTAAGACGAATGCAATACCATCGGGGCAGGCCATTTGGAGGGATCCTGCCACACTCCCGTTGGATCGTACTTCGCCCGTTCGAGTGCGGGGAATGCGGGCTCAAGTTCCAAGGCCGATGATATTGGGACGAACTCGGTGACGACGGACCTGATACAGATATCGGTGGTGTAGTTCTGAAACAACCAGAAAGGCACTCCAACGCGGAAGAACTCAGACGCGGTGGCCGCGTTGTTCAGGAAACCTCCACGAACGTCGAGAGTGACCGGTGTAAAGTGAAAGGGGTCCCGCAGGGCCGGTCGCACAACTTCGAGGTACGTGCTGAAGCCGGAGAGCTCCAGAACGAGACGTTGGACATGGGCAGTGACGGCGACGGTGTGGAGGAATGATCCAGGAATGCGCTCAAGGCGCTGCAAGGCGTTGCGAAGAAGATTGCTGAGGTGATAGCCATGCCGTTTGCGCTCCTCCACACTGGGATCCCCCGCACGCAGGAAACGGTCGATGGCGCGCTCTGCTTCATAGGTCAATCCCTGCAGCACGCGTGCGCGGAGATACCCATAGTTGCGCGGCCAGATATTCTCAGGGGTCTCGAAGTCCGAGGGCGACAAGCTCTGCCAGATGGGATAACCAGGACCAAATCCGCTGGGATCAGCACAGCGCGGAATGCACATGTGGTGCACGATATCAGGATGGTATTGTTGCGGCCATTTACTGTATTCCTGCGGGCCCCAAAAGCCGTCCTTGCGAGTGACGATGCGCTGACCGGCGATGCGAGGGAATTGCGGGATGTAGAAGGAGTTTGGGCTGGTAATGACTGCGTTGAGCCCGCCGAAATCGATAGCGACCTGCGCATCGGTTTCAGTGAAGGATCCTAATTGATACGTCAGTTAAATCATACAACACTGAGATACCGACGCATACCTGTCCCGATACCGTTGGGCTTCAACCCCAGAACTTGCTTGGGCTTGGTTGAATCCTCCACGCCGGCTACGTACTGCACGCGCGGTCAATTACAGGGAAATTAGTTCTATTATACTGATTCACTAACCAACTCCTGCCAGGTTGGCATCGTGTATCCTGGTGCTCAGATATGGGGACACGCGTGATATTCTGATACGAGGCGTGAGCGTGCCAGAGCTCCGAGAGCCTGGGGCGGACATACCAAAACTGATCGCACAATGCTACACTATGATTTACAACGTATACCCTGATATGTATATGTACCTCTACTCCTACTCCGTCCAAGGAATGCCCACGATGGTGAGGGTGAGGCCCTTCAGAGGCGATTGCCGATGAGCGCGATGCAGCAGGAGTGTCCTCCGCGCAAAGCAAAGTGCCGGGTGAATGGAGAGCTTAAGCCGTCCACTCGAACCCGGGTCTTGACGTAGTGTCCAGGGGAGGGGTGATGTTGAGCGAGCAAGAGCACGCGAGTGAGAGAGAGGGCGAAAGGCGACTGATGTTGGCGGCGGTAAGGTGAGGGCGATAAGGTTGGCCAGATAGCAGCCGCCTCCCATATCGAGACGACACGTTCGGGACATTCCGACTCCCCGACTCCCGAGAAAGTCGGGCTGGCGCTGCGGTCCGAGAAAGTCGGACTGCAGCGGTCGACGTCATCCGTCTCGATATAGCAGCATGTGGCTGTCGAAAACCTTAAACCTTCGCCTTCTGCGAATCGCCAGCCTCCTCTTTGTGCTCGCCGCCGTCCTCCGATCTGCGCTCGCTGTACATCCTGTTCTGTGGCCTCGCCGACGTCCACTCTGCCTCCGCCAAACATAGCAACCTTTGCACTCTATTTCAGACGCTCTGACTCGTGCTCTGTCGCGGTTCGCCGACCTCTCTGCCGCCACCAACATCAGTCGCCCTTCACCCGTCCTTCGCCCTTCGCTCTCGCCCTACGCTATCGCCCTTCGCTCTCGCCTTTCGCTATCGCCCTTCGCTCTCAACCTATCTCTCATTTTCCTTTGCGCGCTCGCTCTCGTGCGGGCAACCATTCATGGCAATGATTGACTTGATCAATCAGCTCACGGGATAGTAAGTCAATAGTCAGTCTCGCTCTACACTACAACCTGACTACCTCTCCTAGCATTGTCCCTCTACCAACTCGCTAGCTGAACACCCATCCCCCTAGCCACATCGATATGCTCGCTGATGTGAACGCCATAAGGTCTTCACTCGGCGAGCAGGGACCGAGGCGCTCCCGCTTCGGCGGTTGAGACCTTGGCTCCTATCGTCCTTTGCCATCGCCTGACACCACCTACCGATCGTTGACTGCACGGCTGCCACATGTACCCGGGATTAGTATAATGCCCGCATAATAGAACAATGGAGTACGCTTTAGAACTAGAATATGGAGACCCGTGTGTCGCCCGGCAGCTCTTTGTCTGATGTGGGTAGAGGCGGCCACACGTCTCTTTGTCGCCACACTGCTCTATTATCAACTGCTCAGCCGGCGAGCTTTTACACCCCCGCATCTTCCTCTCCTACTACAAGTCCCCCTCGCGTTCTCCGTCTGCGCCCCACGCCATCCGTCGCATCCTCCGTCACACGCCGGTCGTTCTCCTCTCGTGTTGCCGTCAGCAGCATGGCTCGCAAACACAAGCGCACTTTCATCCCGAAAGCAGGCGAGGAGATACCACGTGGAGTGCCCACAGAGGTCGTTACACCCCGTCACCGACATGTCGAATACCTGTCACCCAGGAAGACAGCCGTCTTCAAGCACTTCGAAGCCATGCCGCCGCCGCCCCCGGAGCTCACCGCGCTTGCCCCATCAACAGCCACGGCTCACTCCGCACTGGATGGCGACTCATTTCCTCCGACGGAGCCTGATGACATGGACGTCGTACCCGAGTTAGAGGTACCCCTCGATTCCGATGAGGACAGCGAGGGTCGTCCGACGGCGAAGGCAAACAACACGATTGTAGGTCGCCTTTCAGAGTAACTTTCAGAGTAACATGAACCATACTGATATGTCGCGCTTTAGCCACCTAGCGCGTACATGGCGGAATATCTCAAGGGCTGGGCGCAAAAGCTCTTGAACGTTTTCCGACGCCGAGAGGCAGATCCTAACATAGGGCGGCTATGCCCCGACTGTCGCGAGCAACGGGCGCTATACCGTTGTATCGAGTGCGATCAGCGTCCGGTTTTCTGTGTTGAATGTCTAGTCAAAGCACACAAGCATAACAGCCTCCACCGCGTGGAGAGATGGAGCGGGACTCACTTTGAACGAACATCACTCAGCAAACTAGGCCTGGTCGTTCACTTGGAACACCGCGGGCAGCGCTGTCCCTATGCTTCTCGCTCTGCAAAGCCCGTACCACTCACCGTTGTTCATACGAACGGCATGCACACGGTTCGAGTTCAATACTGTCGATGTCCCAATGTCGACGCCGACCCTCTACAGCTCTGGCAAGCGGGCTGGTGGCCAGGTACCTTCAAGCGGACGCGGACAGTCTTCACCTACCACGTCCTGAAGTTGTACGACCGGCTTACCTTGCAAGCCAAAACCTCAGCGCAGGACTTCATTGCCACACTCCGGAGACTCACCAACCACGCGTTCCCGAGAGAAGTCAAGGTTAGTAGAACATCTTCACTGCAGTGCCAGAAACTAACGTAGACATCGTAGGACCGCTACCGAGAGTTCATGACGTCGCACCGAGAATTCCAGCACCTTCAGACACTCCGTCGTTTCGGGCTCGACGTAGCGGACAAACTGCCTGAAGGGTCAGTCGCAGTGCTCTGTCCGGCATGCCCGCAATTGTCGATCAATATGGATCTGGACTGGGAAACTCGCCCGCAGACGGAGTGGTACAAGGACGCCCTCTTCTTTGCGAAGGACGGCAACTTCGTACTTAGCCAACATGACAAAAAATTCGACCCCAAGGATGTCTCCCTTTTCGATGGTGCCGCATACTTCCCAGACAATGCTGAGTATCAAGATTTCCTGAAAGGCTCCAAGGACGATGCCGACCTCGACTGCGAAGTACGTATACTAGCTTTTTCCGATGCTCCGAATTCTCACCTATCTAATACTCGTAGACGGAAACATGTAGCGAATTCAAGGCGGGCAAGACGCGTTACACAGGAAAAGCTATATCTGGGGTGATCACACTTTGCTGTGCTCGGCATGGTTTCGCGCTGCCGTGCGGTACCGTTGATATGACCGAGGGAGAAAAGTGCGTCAGACTGGTACTTGAACACTTGATGGTGCTGATATGCGTCACGGATCAGATACAAGCATGTCGACTGGGCCACGACACACTCAGTCAAATTCTGGCGGTATCTCAAGCGAGTGTACTCATCTTACGATATCAACTGCATCTACGGCAATAACTGGCCCAAACGGCTGGCGAAGATGACCGGTGTCGATAAGATCTGGCCACATATTGTCCGCTGCGTACCCAAGTGGCACCTCAACGCGCACACCGGTATCTGTCGATGGCTGAACTCCTTCTACTTCACCCCCGGCTCTGGCCAAACAGACGGTGAGGAGCCCGAGCGTCGGTGGTCCATCTTGAATTCTATTGGCCGCATCGTGCGCGAGATGACAGGCGGCCACCGCCAAGACATCTTGAACATGCACTATTCAGACTATAACATTCAGAAGATGTTCGGCCTCGGTGCGTACCCTATCTTACAGCGACTCTATCATAACTGAACATGCATGATCGTAGCCCTGCAGCTCAAGAAGAAGCTCGATGATGCTATCAAGTCATCTGCCTTGAACAACTCACAGCTCGAGGGACTCGAGGAGACCGCTCGTCTGAAGCGCATGCCCCTCAACGAATGGAAGGCTGAGGAGGATAGGTTTGCACGCCATATCATGGATCCACTCGTCACCAAGAAGTCAATGAAGAACCCGTACGAACCTCTGCCGGACAATGGTAAATACCTGATGAATTTGCATGCCACTTACTAACTGATCTAGCACAGAGCCTACCCTCAAAGACATCAACGATAAGTGGGATTACAAGCCACCAGCTGTTCAAAAGGCGAAGAAGCGCCGCACTCGCGCCGATGTAGAGACAGAAGAAAGTACGAGCGTTATCTCGACACTGGGTAGCCTGTTCCTCTCGGTGATTGACATCGAGCGTGACCAGTAAGTGTCCTCTGATTGCGGTCAATGCGGAATTCATTGAAACATTATCGTAGACGTCTTCTGAAGGCTCTCATAGCAAATCAAGGCTCACTGGATGCCATTCAGGACGCACGCGACGACATTGAGCACCAGATCAACGAATGGTTTCAGCAACACAACATACTCCTTGGCACCACAATAAACGAGTTGAAAACCGAACTCACCAGTATTCCGGCTGCATCCTGGCCTGTACGTGGAGATGGAACACCCGAGGACGTCGCTCTCCCCGTCCCGAGTACCTATCCTCTGACAGCACGTAATCATCCACGGTTTGCTATGGCAGTGGCGGCTGAGCGTGACATCCGACGCGCCCAAGCAAGCGATGCACTTCGTGAACTGCGTTACAAGCTCGGCCTGAAGAGCTTCCTGTTCAACTCGACGGCAGGGGCCTTTGGGCAAGTCAACAAGACGCGTAACCAGAAGACGATGCACAAGACTAACGAGGATATCCGTCAATACCGAGAAGAATATGAACTGGCTCGTTCTCGCTTGTACTTGATTGCTGAACCAACTGACAAGGCTGAGTACCCGCCACTCACAGCAGATGACTGCGTGCAGCTCAACCTCTATCACGCGCAGGAGAAGCCGGGGATGAAAAGGAAAGAGGTATCGTGGATTTGGCGCGACAAGAGGTACCAAGGCGAGAAGGCCAATCAGTACACGTCGGAAGGTACGCTACTTCAGCCTCGCGCAGGTTCCGAGTCTGCCCTAATGATGTGTTTAGCGGCACGTATTGAGTGGTTCCGGGCTAGCGCAAGGCGAACACGATGGGCTGAAGAGCTTGAACTTGTGAAGGAGGAGGTGCGACGCATGCAGCGCTTTTACTTGTACTACCATCAACGGTGGACAGCGCGTGCAAGTGTCTCACCGGGTGGGACTTGGTCAGAGAAAGGTGCAGCAGCCTATGCTGCACGGTGAGTGATCTTGTATTGTAAATGTTTGTTTTGACCTTGCTGATTTTCACCACAGGCAAGCAGCGATGTTTTGGAAGCTCCTGACTGATGCACAGAACATAATGCCGCAGGAATTGCACATTCATATGTAGTCTACAGCGCACTGGATGTATATCTAGTTATCCTTTATCTAGTAACCTCACCACCCCATCTCTATCTAGTTGGTGAGCATGTCTGGTGATCTGACTAGTTATCAGCAGTATCTAGATATGAGGTATGTCTGAAGTACTGCACATTATCACAACATAGAACAACTAGATACCATAGCTAGATAGACCTATGACTTGATGACTAGAAGGTATGATTGTCTAGATAGGGTACACTAAGTAGTCAAATATATCTAGATGGGTTCACTGAATGTATAC
>MNAD01000920.1:0-12840 GCA_001895945.1 Trametes pubescens
GCGCGCGCGCGCGAGCGCTTCCGTCCCGATCGTACGTCGGCGGGTGCCTGTACTTAGCACGTGCGTGCATTGCATTCTGGTGGCGCGCCCAACGACGGACCTACAAGGTCCTACTGAGATGATCGAAGGGTTGGGGGGGTAGTAGATAGCTGAACAATAAATACAAAATTTATCACACATGGTCGCGCGGGCGGTACTCGTAACCGTGAGTGATAGACGGGTCGTGGCGGCCCTTTTCGCGTACATTAGTCTTGGGCATCGTGTACCGAGACTCCTTGTATTCGACCTCGTTCACCCATGCCTGAGTCTTACGCATATGTACCTTCGCGTCGCGCACGGCTTGTAAATTGGCGTTCTCGCGAAGTGATTGGAGGAGATGGCGCGCGCGGTCCAGGAACATGGTGACGTCGTCGAGGCTGATTGTCTCCGTGTCCGGCATATCTCGCTTGTCGAGTTTGCAGACCCAGCGGATCGTTCCGCGCACTTCCTCCGCAGCTCTGCGGAAGAACCGGTTGTCCGGATTGTTGGCCTGCTCGCGAAGAATAGTGACTCCCTTTGTGAGGGAGCCCTCGAGCGCATCAAGCTCGATGTCTTCTTCGTCATCCAGCTGAGAATATGATTAATCCACGGGCCTGAGTCGAGTGAGACTGGCTTACATCAAAGCCGGCGCCGCCTCCTGACTGCGAGCGCAGCATTCCATCCCGGCCAGTCGGCGGGGCCTTGTCCGGAGAGGAGGTGATCTGGGCACACTGTTAGCAAGCGATCACGGCGTGGTAAGCATGTACAGTAGCACACCGGAGAGGAGGCCCGCCGGAAGCAGAGTTGCGAACCAGCTTGTTTACGGTCCCTCGGCTAATTTACATAAGCAAGGTCCTGGTCCATCTCCCGGAGCCAAGACAAGAGCCCAGGCCCCAGGGAGGACCCTGAGTCCCGCTGTTAGCGCCCTACGCCACACGCCACGCCACATCCAGCTCCTAACGCCGTACGAGGTGCGCGTGAGGTGCGCGTGAGGGTAGAGGAAAGGCGTGCGCGCAACGAGAGAGGGTCGCATCGGAGACCCGAGAGGATCGAGTAGTAGTAGAAAGTATTGTGGTGGACAGAATTGATGGAACTCACCGAATGGGAGGGTGCTCGAAATGCTGGACAAACACTTGGACTTGACTCGGTGTGCCCTGACGACACGTTTGTGGACGAGATCTCCCCGCCCCGCGCAGTGGTAAATAGCCAGGAGGAGCGGTCAGGGTATGGTGAGCAGACGGCAGACTGAGCGGTAGGATGTAGTGAACGAGGCGCCTATTTGGGGCAGTAAGCCCAGAATGGTAGCCTTGCCGAGAAGCCGACGAGACTGTAACCTTCGCACGATGGGACTGTAAACGTCCCGGGTCGCAGCGGGCTGCGTACCCCCCCATTTCTTGCGGGCAGCCCAGCGAAACTCGACCCCGCAGTCCATTCGTCGAGCTGCGTTTACAGTCCAGCGGGTTACAGTCCAACGGCAATCGCCCTCGCATCCATTCCATGCCCGCTATGATCGTCCCTCGCCCGCCTTTCACCACAACTAGGGCCGCTCGCTGTACGCTCGACTGTCGACCTCATCGACACGTTTGCTGCTCACACCGCCTACCTGTACGCTGAAACCCCTCGGTCCCGCATTAGGAGCCGCTATGGGCATTGACGGCCTTTGGAAGGTAAGTCATTGTAGGTCATCGCAGCATTAATGACCAACCCCTTTCCGACCGCCAGCTACTGGACTCGGATATCTGCGCCGAGAAACGGTCTCTGCGGACGTTGGCTATAGCGGAAGGCTTTGAAGGCCCGCGACCTGACCGGTTGTATCACATCAGCGTCGACGTGAGGTACATATCGCACCTGATTGATTATATTGTATTCATGCTCATATTCTTTGCTCGTCATATCAGTATCTGGATGCGACAACTACAGCAAGTGTTCATCAAGGGGCACGCACAAGCCGGCGAAAATCCGGAGCTGCGAACATTTTTCTATCGTCTTGCCATGCTCGCCGAGCGACCAGTCCACTTGGTCTTCGTTGTCGACGGCCCACTGCGGCCTCCCATCAAGAGGAAGAAGCACGTCAAGAACATACCCCACTGGCTGACGGAAGGCATGCGCCAGTTTGCGCTTGCCTTCGGATATTCCTGGTTAGAGGTTGGTATCCCGTATTTGCCCCTTTCGCCATGCTGACATGTCGGCTCAGGCTGCAGGAGAGGCCGAGGCTGAGCTTGCCCAGATGAACAAACTCGGTATTATCGATGCCGTCCTTACAGAGGATAGCGACGCGTTGGTATTTGGGGCCCAGGTGGTTATACGAAAGTGAGTACTCAAATCTCAACTCGTTTGGATAGCTCTTGATACTACAGTTCGCCCCAGTCCAAGTTATAAGCGCACTGACTCGGACGTAGTCACAATCTACCGCGCAGCTAACCTTGTGAAGGACACGGGTATCTCGGCGGGCGATCTGGTTCTGATCGCATTGCTCTTGGGCTCCGACTACGACCCGGTAAGTTAATCATGCTGACTCGTAGTTCTGGAATGCTCATGTGCCCTGTATCAGGTTGGCCTTCCCCGCTGTGGACCCGGTATTGCTCGAGGCCTCATACGATACGGGCTTGGACGGTCGCTGCATGCAGCGCTTCTCTCTCACGACGATGCGGAACTCGCCGCTTTTCTCCCTCAGTGGCGGAGTAACTTGTGTAGCAGACTGCGCACCGATCCAAGCAGGTTTCTTGGACGACAACATGCAGCCCTTGCGGCGGCTGTTCCACCCAAATTTCCCGATGTCAACATCGCCCGGCTCCTGGTATCCCCCTCCCTCCTCTCTCCAGACCGCTACGCCAATCTAGACACCCCACGCGCAATGGACCTTGCCCGTCTTGGCCAGCTATGCGAGCTCTATTTTGCATGGGGCAGCAGTGTCGAAATACTGAAGACATTCCGGACCGCGTTATGGCCGGGCGAGATAGTTCGAACGCTCATCAATGAAGGTCTGAAGGAGGAGGGCTCTACGGTGCAGGTGAGGTCCTCTCTTCTGGTACTTCTGTGGTTTGCGGAGTACTGATCACTGCGGGTCATAGACTCGCAACCTCATTAATATCGCCGTCAGCAGCATAGATGAGCCCGCTGGCTCTGGCTATACCACGTGCCATGTACGCCTCACCGACAAGGGCTTTGGGAGGGAGGTGACTGGCTCCCTATGTGGTCTGCGCGAATACCGGCATACGGCAACATCTTCCGAGCAAGATGCCAGTGAGGAGGCTATAAAGCCTCTGCCCGTGCGGCTCCCTGCCCTCATCGTCGAACGTGCACGCCCTCGTCTTGTCAATCCGACTTACCCTGCCTCCGGTTACCTGTATGGGCATGTTGTTATCTCCCCTAAGCAAGGCCTCCTCCGCACACACAGCCCGCCGCCGCCGTCACTACTATCTTCCCCCTCGCGTCCCAGGGGCCAGAACTACAGCTCTCCGATGACCGCCGCGCAGTCTTCTCGGATTTGTGCTCATTCCCCCGAGCAACCCTCTGTGGCACCTTCTCGCAATGTTCGACCTCGTATCTCCCTGGCGCGGGATTCTGTTTCGGTGGACCTAGTCGACAAGTTGACTTCGCAAGATTCCACGCCCAGTACCTCCACCCAATTTCATACCTCTGTGTCGACATCACCACTGTCTGTGGTACACAATCAAGCATCCCAAGCTCTGGTGAGGCGCCCCTTGACGTCTGCATGGTATGATCTAATCTTCATACAGAAACCGTTCACGTCTGCGCGCGACCGCACGACTGTGTCAGGTCTGCATAGCCCCACTTCGCATACGTCCGCATGGAAGCCCTCAGCGCTGCACACATCCTCCCAGCTCTTGCCCTCTTCCGCGCCTGCGTCCACGGAGACGTCGACGAAATTTGTGGCCACATCCAAGACATCGGTGTTGCTTGCGTCAGCACAGAGGTCTACAATGTGGCGCAAACTGTATGCATCTGTGTTGCAAGCACCGGGACAGCCCTCAGCATCGTCATAGCGGTCAGTGTTGACTGCACCACCCTCTGTGTCGTACGCGCAGTCACCTGCGTCGTCTGTAGTTGCGCAGTCTTCCGTGCAGCGCTCCACCTCCACATCGTCCATGCAGCAGTCCACCTCCACATCGTCCGTGCAGCAGTCCACCTCCGCGTCGTCTATGCAGCGCTCCGCCCCCGCATCGTCCGTGCAGTGCTCTGCCTCCACATCGTCCGTGCAGCAGTCCACCTCCGCGTCGTCTATGCAGCGCTCCGCCCCCGCATCGTCCGTGCAGTGCTCTGCCTCCACGTCGTCCGTGCAGCAGTCCACCTCCGCGTCGTCCGCGCAGAGCTCAGCTCCCGCATCGTCCACCTCCACGCTGTCCTCGCAGCGCTCTGCTCCCGCGTCGTCCGTGCAGCGCTCCGCCTCCGCATTGTCTGCGCAGTGCTCTACATCCGCGTCGTCTGCGCGGCGCTCTGCCTCATCTGCATGGCACTCCGCATCATCTGCACAGCGCTCTACACCATCTGCGTGGCGCTCCACATCGTCTGTGCGGCGCTCCATGTCGTCTACAAGGCCCTCTGTGCCGTCCGTGCAGCCCTCTGTGTCGTCTGTGTTGTCCGTGCAGCCCCCCGCATCGACCACGTTTGCGCAGCCCTCCATGTCATCCACGGTCGCACTTGTGGAGCCATCGTCATCTGCGCGGTCGTCATCTGTGCAGCCCTCCGCGTCGCCCGTGCAGCCCCCCGTATTGTTCACATTTGCGCGGCCCTCCGCATCGTCGACGATCGCGTTCGCGCAGAGTTATGCAAGATCGCGCGGATCCTGCACCTCCACGTCGGCGGTCATTGATTTGACATTGCCCGAAGGTAATACTTGTATCATAGACTTAACTGATGAATGACTGCATTCTGTATGTAATACTGATCGTCTGCGGTGAAAATGACATGTATTGTAAACTGTATCCGAGTCGAAAATTAGGCACAGTGACAGGTTCTTCCGCAAGCCGTACAGGGGTCAGTGCCTAGGCGGTGAGGATTGAAGTAGTCCTTGCGGTCTATAGTAGGTGAATCAACCCAGGAAAGAAGGTATCGGAAAATAGTGCCAGGGTTGTCAAAGTTGTCAGCCCATCCTCCCCATGCACAGATTGTCCGGATCGGCCACCGAAGAGTCATGGCGAGGTATTGACAGCCTCCGCGACGAAACGAGTGCATCCCGTATGGTCGCGGGTCAATGTTTATATCAACCATATTGTTCCGGAAGCACTCCAGGAAACTGTCAGATGACTGTGCATGCACCAGTGTAAATGAGCGGTTTCATTAGTTGCATACTGCCTCCTCGATGACGAAAAGCATAGTACATACCATGGGTGCATCGGGCTTGATGCTGATTTCGTCGAAGTGGGATCTTGAGCGGAAGACGTACCCGCTGGGCTCGATGCCCATAGTATTCTGACATAACGAATACCATCGTGCGAGAGCTTGGACGGCATCCATCCATGGCCGCTCTTCATCTGGCCACAGACAGAATGGAGCGATTCCTGGATTAGGATATATCAGCCACCGATGTGGGTTGTGAATTAGTGACAGGAATTATATGTACCGCCAGTTTGGTCGGTCTTGCGGAATGGCAGGTTCAATGTTGCAATTGGTACTCCATCGGGCGAGTTCTCGAAGACGATATCCGACCACATGATTCGGAGTGCCTCATCGTATCGGAGTAAACACAGCATGGAGACGGTATAGAGCGTTTGAAGCATGTGTCGGACCTTGTATCCCGCCCACAGCTCCGGATGCTCCTGCTTGCGTTTGCGGGAGTTTGGCTTGATCTCGTACTCTATCTCGAAGTTTTTGTTGAACTCCCATAGCTTCTTCATTGTCGCTTCGTCCATCGCACGTGCGCTCGTCACTATCTCGCCTGCTCGAACCTAACACAGTTCGAAGGAGTGGTCAGCTCAGACTCGTTCACCGAGACCACACTGTGCCCGACTTGAGGAGCTTACCTTGCGGCGCCGTAGACTAATCATGTACTGCAAGACGGCCACCGAAAGAGACGGGTTACCAGAAAAGATCCCCGGAGTGAGTGGATTCTCTGTCCAGGCTTGTGTGCCCAGTTTGTATTCCCGCCCGAATTTGTGGCTAATGGCGGCCCGCATCTTCTGCGCACGCGCGTACGTCACTCGAGGGATGCTCGGGTCTTTCGGCTTGCCCGTGTGGGGGTCCATATCATCGGCTCTGCACCGTGATCAACACCGTCTAGTATATATCAATGGTTGCAAGGAGTAACGTACTTATTCATGATCCATGAAACAATCCAAAGTGGCAGCCTGACCGGAAGACTCCGCCAAAATGTGTCAAGATTCTCTGGTTGAACGTCGCCAGTCACTTCGAGGTCAATACAGAAATCAACAAATGTATCCCAGAGCCTGATGCCGTTGAAGGATCAAAACTGGCAAAGTAGGAAGAGCAGCGCAATTCGGACGTACTGTCTGTACTCATTAAGAGTACCTGGAACAATCACGTTCTCAGACGCCTTCGCAACGATCCTCTCCATATCAGCCTCCGACAGCTTCTGCTTCTTATTTGATGTTGTAGGCAGCCGTATGTAGTTCGGATCCTTCTCCTGTTGGTCTTCAAGGTCTGCTGCAGATTCCATCGACTCGATCTCGTCTGCTTGTTCTTCGGCTACATCCTCAAAGCTGACTGGGAGGCTCTCGAGCTGAGCGATTGCGCCTGCCAGTAGTTTAGAGGCCATTATATGAAGCTTCAAGACAGGATAATGCAGCAGTGGTGTTGTAGTTGTCAGGAAAAGGTGTCGCGTACTAGTCGAGGACGTGCACCGGTTGTCAGAGGCTGAGACGCGAAGACAAGACCGACTCTCCATTCTACTGCCGAATTAGTGATCGCCGCTCAGCGTACGCGCTGTCGGGCGATGCAAGCCCCTCGACTTTGCCTTCTCCTCGCACATACATTATGACGACTACTAATACGCCTACCGAGACGAGCAGACCCGAGCCCAATGTCGAAACCCTTACGCTGCCAGAACTCGGCCAGTCACTGAATAAGGTCACTCGAGATCTGAAGACAAAGACAATCCAAGTGTAAGCAGATACATGTGTGCAGCCTCAAGCTCGATTCACTGACCGCGAGGACTGTGTTCATAGAAAGGACTTACGGGTGAAGGATATGAAGGCCCTCCTCAAATCCTATGGGCGTCCCATGTCGGGTAAACGAGAGATACTCCTGCGACGTTTGCAGGAGTATGCGAGCGATCCTGAGCAATGGAACGAGTAAGTAAGCTGTTAATAGATTGGAGAGAAATTTAACACGAGCGGCGTACCATCAGTCTATTCCGCCCTGCGAAGGGCCATGAACGAGGGGACATCTCCGAGCGCCGTGCTGGGAAAAGCCACGCCGCGCGCAAGATTATAGCGCAGTTTGGGGATAAGGCACCGCAGACTGAATTCCTACCTAAGAAATCTGGAACAAGAGCGGCGCCCCCGTTAACGGAGGCAGTCAAAGCAGTCAACAATGCTTGGGTAAATCTGCGCATGCGCAACCTTGACGGAGAAACACTTGCTCACTTGTTTTGATCTTATAGGTAAAGAAAGTACTCGACCGAAGCCTGCCAGGTGGCGGTATGCAGTCAGTCGTAGACAAGACAGAGGAACACCGAGAGCAGCCAGAGCAGATGAACACAGACCCGAGCACAGGCACGACCGTAGGTGACAGAGAGACGGGCGTCCAAACCTATGGCATGGGCAAGGCAGATAAGGTTCGTTACGGTGGCTCGCAGTTTTCTGAACCTGAGCTAACATCATGCCCAGGGCATAACAGGTGTCAGACGACTAGAGAAACGGGTTGTGGATCTCAACCGCGGAGTGCTGAGTGAGCTTGGAGAGGTCAAGGCACAGCTTCACAGCATGCACACCGTGATGTCCGCGATCGGACAGATGAGTCCTCACCCGCCGCCGCAATTCCAAGCAACACTCCCATCGCGATCAGTATCTTATCCAGAAACTACACCTTTCAGCCGCCATCCTACCGGCAACTTGTACGCGCTTAGAGCCTCCTCGGGCTCTGCTTGTATCCCATTTGCACCAAGCTCAAACATGGCTCATACGTCGCACGCACCTCAGGCTTCGAACTCGTTCGCCGCACCTTCGTTTGCCGCACACGCAGGACCTTCGTTCGCCGCACACACACCTTCCTTCTCCGCACATGCATCTTCCTCCTCCGCACACGCATCTTCCTCACGCTCACCTTCCTACTATGCCTTTCCTGACAATGCCTCACCTCTCTTGTCTTCCGCGCTGTCTGGGTCCCTTATGACTTACCCTGCTACACCGGAGGGCTCTTCAGCATCTATCATGCCCTCCCCTCTGTCTGCTGCCACCAGTGCGCTCGCCCTACCTCATGGTATCCCCACGAAGAACTTGATGTTCTTTGACCTTGATGGGGTTAGGATTGCATTCGACAAGACAACGGTGCCCAACCCACCACAGGTCAGCTTTGCCGACGACATCTCTAGGCTGTTCCGGGAATGGCACCAGTCGGAACATCTCACCATTGGGGGCTGGGGTATCCCAATCAAGCACTGGGGGTGGTTCTACAAGAAACGGACACATATCAAGAGCCATGCATGGGACGTCATCCGTGCAAAGTGGAACAAATGGAAGGTGAGGGTCTGTGTCAGCCACGTATTGATATTCTTGCTCACCAGCTGTCATCTCATCTCATCCAGTCCATCGTGGAGGAGCGCGAACGGTTCGCGTCTGACACGGTGCTCTGGGAGAAGTATAGTGATCCCTCTGGTGCGCACCTCAATCAACAGGCTATCCTCGTGCGATTGCAGAACAACCGCGAGGCCGACAACAAATGGGATGCCGCTGCAGCACTCAAGTTCTTCGGCAATGACCTAACGCGCCAAGAGACTCATCAGTACTTCATGTACAGGAAGCGGAACATTGTCGAGGTATGCCAGAAACTAGAAGCAATTGCACGCAAGTGGCGTGAACTGCTCGCCGAGCATCCCGAGATCGCGCAGGCATGGGCGCGCATGCAGGCCGAGGAGACAGCGTAGACGTATCTGGATGTCTAGTAGTACCACGCTGGCTGTCCGCTCCGAGGCCAATACACCCCCTCCCTCGCCACTCTCCCCGGTCATCGTCCAATCTTCTTCAGTCACCTTCCCCGCGCGCATCCCCTGCGCGCATCCCCCGCGCGCATCCCCCGCGCATTGTGCGACCACAACTCTCTCTTGCACATCTGTCCTCGCTCAATGCGCGCCGTCTACGTTCCCCGGATCTCGCACACCGCCTATGCCATGCGCATCTCGCGCGCCGCTCATGCCCCCCACATCTCGCCCGCCACCCACGTATCATAGGTATCCAATGTCGCTCACTCATCGCGCACCGCCTATGTCTCCACCACATCTCCTCTCATGCATGCGCGCCGGTCGCATCTCTCAATCCGCCTTCCTCGCGCCGATCGACCCCCCGTCTTTTTACTTGTCTTCCACTCGGCCGAATATCCTTAATGCCCTTCATGATAGATAAAATACTCATGTTCTTACGTATATTCGAGTACTTCTATCCACACCTAGTAACAGCCAATGCACCACGCGGGCGAGCATCTGCCGGCGGCGGCTAGCTCGTGCCTGTCATAATATACGATTTTGCCGATAAGTACCTGCGCGACGAGAACACCTCGATATGGGCGATACGACTCGTGGAATAAATGGCAATGCGCTCCATTCCTCGAGGGGCGCGTCCGGGGGGCGCGAGACAAGGGCGATCACCAAGACGAGCGTTTGGAGGCCGCGCACCGAAAAAGGCAGGCGCGCGATCGGGACCGTAGTTCGGCACCTATGGGACCGTAAACATACCGAAAGAAGCCTTCAGCCTCGGGGATATCCACATCAGAATCTTCGGGATCTTGAATCTCGATCTGGCGAGGACGCGCAGCGATTGCTGAGCGCTTTTGTCGCATACGGCCGGTCCACTCGTGGTTTTGCATTGTTTCCGGAGCAGCAGGCATGACACCATTGACGGGGACAGTGTAGAAAGGAGGAATGTGATAGNGCGTGACAGTAGGCCACCAATCAGCATGAGGATGGCCGACAGCCTGCACCAGATGTTTGCAAAGCAGATGTGTGTGGTATTTTTGAGACCCGCAGTCGCACGTCCACTTATGGATATCCGTTGAGTACTCCCCACGGATGGGAACCTTCTCGAGGCGCTCCCATGCCCGTTTGAAGCTCTCCTGGATGTGAGACAGGCTAGCGGCCCGTGCCGCCCGAGTGTTCTCCAGAATCTCCCCAAGCGTGAGGCGGTAGCGTGTGAGCGCGGCGGTCACGATCGAATACTGCGCGAAGTCGATTTGCGGTCGGTTGTATTGGCGGAGCACGAGGCGTTTGATGCCACACCACAAGGACTCGACAATCATTGTAGTCCGCTTCCGAGGGATGCTCGCCTCGTATGCCGATCGTGCCCACAGCTTCCAGCGGTCTTTGCGGTACCAGGAGTTCCACAGATAGGCCCAGACCTCTGGCAAGTTGTTGGTCTTGCAATGCCGGTACATCTCGTCCACGGCATCTCGATAGATGTCTTCAGCCGAGCGTGATTTTCCGTGGCGCTCGGGGAGAAGGGAATGTTGGCAGGCATGCTTTGACCAGATCCGTATGAGGCAAATCCGGTGTTCCAGTGGACAAAATTGGTAGCCAGGAACCTTGGAGCGGGGGCCATTCTCCGACGGAAGGCTAGGTTTCTGCGGATTGATGTTCGACGGATCGCGCGCGATGATCTCAACTTCTCGGCGGTAGTCATCTTCGTCGTCAACCCAGGCCAGTCCATCATCGAGCCCATCCCAGCCGTCTTCTTCCCACACCTCCCCGAGCTCATCCAAGTCTGCAAAGTACGCGCCAGCGTCACTTCGCTCGTCGTCTGACTCCACGGCCCCGGTGTTAGATGGATGCGCACTGCCTGTGCTTGCAGCTCCGATATCAAAGGCCTCAGTCCGCGCGAGAGCGCTTGCGATGGCATCGGGACCTAACCGAATCCTCAGAGAGGGCGTGATCGCAGGCGGGCGCCCATCAACGAGCAGGCGCACACGCGGGATAGGCTTGGGTGGCGGAGGAGGAATCTGAAGATAGATCTCAAAATTAGTTGCGGTGGGAATAAATGAGACACAAGGCGTACCGGTACATCAGGAGGCTGCTGCGAGACAGGCACAAATGTGACGTCAATGAAGCTGAATTGCGCGTGGGCGGCAGCAGCATCGTATGGCGCCGGTGTGTCCCTGTTCTTGGACAGGCGCTGCTTGAGAGCACGTAAACCGTGCCAGAAGCACAGCTGGTGCTTCGCATCTGGCCAGACCACACCCATGGCGTTGATTTCGGACCAGTCTTTGTCAGAGAGAGTGAATTCGGGGTCGACACCGAGATCTTTCAGTGCGCCGAGGAAACATTCGAGAACAGCTTGTTTGGCGCCCGCCGCGGCGTCTTTGGTTGTGCGAAGGAACATGAACGCCAATGGGATTCCAAACCCATTTGCGTCTGCCACGGCTGAAAACAGCTCATAGTTTCCGCCATTGGTATTCCCTAGAAATTGGAAGGTAAGTCTTAATATTGGAATAAATATTTGGGCTGCACATACAGGTTGAATCCATTGCGAGTTCTTGAGCGTTCTCAGCCCACCCCTCAACGAAGTCTGTGACGTAAAATGCGACACACTCGGTGCCTGGCTCCGGCTCGACGTCAAGGGCGGCGATGTGCTCCTGCGCACCCTTCTGTTCAATGAACATCCTCGCCGAGACCAGGGGGTCCTTGTCCAGCTTCCACTCCCGGCTACTGACTATGTTCCAGTAGTGATAGACCGCCCTCTGTTTGAACGGCAGGCGTTTGGCTACGGTCTTCGCGCTCTCTCCCTTCCCCTCCTGCCACAGAATAGCCTTCCAGATCTGACCCATGGCGATTAGCTCCGATCTACCTCCGGGATCTATGCGCAACATACCTCGCCGGGCGTCTGCTTCAATGCGTGCTCCTCAATGTACGCCTTCCATTGTTCCGGGAGGTCTTGATCCAGGTACGCGAGGTGATCCTCTTGGTGACGGAGCAGAATCTCCATGACGTTACTCATAGCGCTGACGGTGACATGTAGCCATCCCCTGCATTGGAACCTCGGCATTCGGCGGGAGTCTCGGTGTTTCGTTCCCTTCGGAACTTTGGCTTTCTTCTCGCGGTCCGCTGATTGCGCGCAGCTGTATGCAAATACCTGTTTATTGGTCCGGTGGCGAACCGACCAGTCCTCACGGCTACGCCAGTCCAGGTAAGTGATGTGCGTGATATTTCTCCGTTACTGATATTCCCGTACCTCCAGTGCAGGCATTGCGCCTTGCCAATCACGGCTGCGAGCTGGTCTGCGCGTGTCTGCGGAGATGCTGACATCGGCGCGACATCCTCGGCACTCACGCGCGCGCGCACAGTAACAGGTGCGTCCATCTCCCTGACGGCATCGAGGAAGCCTCCCGCAGAGATCTCCCCCAGATCTACTCCCGCGCTCTGTGACCCATCCCCATCCCCCGCCTCCCCGCCCGCTGCCGGTGCCGCTTCGTCCGCCGCCTTCCTTTTCCGGGCCTTCCGCGACGCATCCCGCTGGTCGCAGCATGCCCCGCACGTCACGTTAAGTTCGCCCTTTTTCCCTCCGGCGCTGGTTTTCACACGCGGGCGGAACTCGACCAGAGGCTTACTAACATGGCAGTTATTGCAGATCTGAGTCGCCATAGAGGATCGCAGTGGAGAGTGAGTGTTCAATTCATTTTCATTGCAGTATGGACGATATC
>MNAD01000922.1:0-10037 GCA_001895945.1 Trametes pubescens
GAGGGCTTCCGCGCTGTCTCCGGCAACAAGCTGCCAGACGCGCAGACGGTCTTCCGCGCCGTGCTCCGTGCGCTGCTATTGGTACCCATCTCGTCTGACAGTGAAGCCAAAGAGGTGCGTGGTGGACTAACACGCGTTTCCGGCGTCCAGCTGATCGCCTCGTATTGTAGTGGCGCGACCTGGTCACCATGTCCCGGGAATACCTGCTGGGTGTGACACTGGAGATTGAGCGCCGCAGAGTTGCTCAGGAGGAGCCCGACAACGTCCGGCGCAGCTTGGAGCTCGCGGCGTATTTCACGAGCTGCAGACTTCAGCCCGCACACCTGCAGATCGCGCTGCGCAGTGCTATTGGGGTATTCGCGAAAGCGAACAACCATGCTACTGCTGCGAAGTTTGCGCGGCGGTTGCTGGAGCTCAACCCTGACCCGAAGATCGTGGCGCAGGTGAGTTTGGTGCGGTGGTCGAACTGTTGTAAATGCTGATGACGAATGACAGGCGCGGCAACGTATCGCTGCTGGGGACCGGAACCCACGGAACGCGGTGGAGATCGACTACGACGAGTTCACGGAGTTCGAGGTGTGCGGGGCGAGCTTCACGCCGATCTACAAGGGCTCGCCCGCTGTTCGGTGCCCGTACACCGACGCTGCATACCTGCCGCGGTACAAGGGGCAACTGGACCCGCTCACGGAGCTGACGGAGATTGGGGCCTCCTCTGCGGGCCTGCCTGCACCCCGCTCATAGCTGGTCTATGTTCGTCTAGATATTCTTACCTCTGGTTGTTGTTGAAGTATCCGCGAGTCTGTTGCTAAAAAGGAGCTCTTTTATCGGATTGACATACACGTGGGCGCTCAAGCGCTCAAGCTGCATACCGTTTCATGTGCTAGAAAACTATCAACGCTGTTGACGTTGCGTGAGTTGCACTGTTCCATGACGGGCGCAGCATATATATCCTGAATATTGTGTGCTTGCTGTCATGGACTCATCGCCATTGTTGGCTGCACATTTTGCTGCTGGTCCTCTCCTGGCCACTGGGTGTTGCAACGCTGCTCCCTCACACAATCATGAGGCTCTGATATGTATGCCGCTGGCAATAGTGTCGAATACTCACTGCCAAAAGAAAGGTGACGAAAAAAAGCGCGTCACCTGAGCGATTCGAACACTCGCGGGCAAAGCCCAACCGCTAACAGCTACAAGTAGCAGGCGATCCCGTTAACCACTCCGGCAAAGTGACTTATGCGAGTCACCGGCCGGCGGAGTATATAATGGCATAATTGCAGGTCCGAGATGGACTGAACTCCGGAGTGCGATGAAGACCAGTTCTCCACTGTTGCCCAACTGCTACCTTCTCTTGTCCCTCTACGAGCCCTAACAACGTCCGAAAACTAGTCTACTACGCGACGAAGAGACTGGATTGGCTCATCTAATGTCATGGCGCATGACGCTCAGCACTGTTCATTCGTTCTAGTCGCAGACTTCGACATCGACCGTGGCGCACAACTCACATACCAGTTTCCTCAACCTCTCGGGACAGATGAGGGGTGCGCAAGACTCCTACGACGTTGGGCGATGCATGAGCTGAACGCGCCGCAGACTGCTCGCAAACTTGATGCTGCCGGATGGTGCGGAGAGGCAGCCCACGGACTGGACGGTCTTCTTCCTCAATCAGACACCGTTCAACACTATCAAGCCCGTTCTCGCGCTAGATAACGCAGAGAGCAAGGATACGTCGGAGGAGGGCGCGAGGATGCTGTATGGTATCAACCTTGTCCGCACGAAGCTCGATAAGACGGCGAGGAGGTGAGCACGCTCCCTAGCACGCGTTCGCGGCTCTAATCCACATCAGAGGTGCCATTGTGAAGGCCATGGCTATCGTTACCAGATACCCATTTCTGCAGATTTTCAAGGTATGCATGCTGGTTGTCTATTGAGCTTCGCCTGTTGCGTCATTCATGGTTTCACACTCTAGCCCGTTCTACTTCTGGCGCTGGACGACTACTTCATGAACCCGTCTCAAGACTGCCTCGCGCGGCTCTTTGACGCGGTTAACGAGATGGACTTCAGCACCATGCCCGTCCTGACGCGCTACGAGAAGCTCATCATGCGCAACACGGAGCGCCAGGACGTCATGATCGGCCGCGGAGACGACTACTCGAACTACCCCGACCCAGGCACGGCGACACAACACACCGTCAATCTGCCCCCTACTACTACTCCGCGCCCAGGACATCGACCAAGCAACTCGACAGACTCGCGCGTGAGTTTCGAGGACAACGCGCACATGCGCGCGAAGCGGGACAGGGAGAGCGCAACGCGAAATGGTGGGGAAAGCTTCAAGTCCGCCTCTGGAGTGCGAAGCCCGACGTCCCCGTCTGATGCTTCATTCTCGCTGGACGGCAGTGCGGTGTGGGTCGGAGACGAGAGCGGGCTAGATCAGATGGGCTTCGTGGCAACCGCGAGTGCTGCGAGTGCCAGTTCTAGCAGTGTCAGCAGCGTGGCGGGGCGTGGTCGGCGGTCCACGGATGCGTCTTCATCCTCGTCGCATGGTGCGTATGGACGTGGGGGTGAGTCAGCACCCTCTCTTGCTGGGGCGAGTGCGGCATCGTCCGCATTGAAGGACTCTCACTTTTACCACACGGCGATCAACTACAACGAGCACCAGCTACCGGTCAAGGTTCCCCTCTCCACGTTTCCGGAAGAAGTGGGCGAGGTAGGCGAATAGAGTGCTCATTCCAACTGAAGCTGACGAAACGCGTACAGGGTTCCTTGACGATGCTGTGTACTACCTTCTCGCCTGCAATCACAACGATGAGCGGCCCTCTGCATCCTCACCTGCACACTAATGGAGCGCTTACGCCACCAGTGATCGTGCTTTTCAACGCGTTGATCACAGGAAAGCGGATCATCTTCCTGGGACACCACAAGCTCGCCGAGAACGTATCAAACCACGTCCTTGCTGCGTGCGCCCTGGGCTCCGGCTGTGGAGTGGTCCTGCGCGGGTTCATCAAGCGTGCGTTCCCGTACGCTACGCTCATCAACCGCGAGGAGTGGGAGAGCATGTGAGTTACGCGTTCTCCCCGTCTTTTGCGAGACTAACGTGCATATATGCAGTCCCGGATACATTGCGGGCGTGACGAATCCGATCTTCGAGACCGCCGGCTCGTGGGACCTGCTGTGCGACATTGGGACGAACCGGATTGTCGTGTCGAAAGACATCCACCTGAACCACCCCGCGTCGTGGTCGAGCTCGAATCCGCTCATCATGCGCACTGGAACGGTGAAGGCGGAGGGTTCCATCGGGAGCGAGGAGGAAGCGGTGCGCGTGCCCACCAAGGAGGGCGGATCCACGCAGAAGCCCGAGTTCGCGGGCCGGCCAGACAGCGCAGACAACGTCTTCATCGAAGATGTAAACCAGGTCGCTTTGCGCGTTGTATCGCTTCGCTCACGCGTGCTCTACAGGTACTTGGTGCGATCGCGTCGCACTATTCGGAGGCGCACGTTCGCGCGAAGTTCACCGAGTACGTGATCCGCTTTGTGCGCGTCGCGGCGCGGTATGAGGAGGATCTGCTTGGCTCCACGACAATCTCGTGGCCAACGATGCTGTACACCGAACGTCCGGGCGAGAAGCCACGGCTCGGGAGCGGTGCGTACTTTGTGGACGATGCCACGTGCGCGAGGGACTTGGCGGTGAACGCAACGCGGATTGAGGCGTGGCGCCGGACAGAGTGCTATAAGCTCTTCCAGATCGTGCGTTTCCTGCCTACTACACATATTTGACAATGGGTACTGACAAGAGTTTTACTTCAGGATTGGAAGCACTTTGTTGCCACGAATCCGATCCAGGGCTTCGATCTATCTCACCAGCTCTCGCGACTCCGGTTCGCAAAGAGCATGTCTGATGGCGAGGCGGAGCTCATCTTCCGCACAATCGCTGAGAAGCTGCGTTCGTATGACGAGGTCACTGAGGTTCGTGCCTCTTTACGCTTGTTCTACGCATTCTTGCTGATTGGTATCACTAGCTCCTTGCATGGCTACCTCCACACCTTCACGGCTTGCAGCCGCTCAGCTTCGGACTCTTCCATCAACACGAGAACGTGCGCGAGCTTGCTGTCGACCTCCTCAACGAGTTGCGCGGGTATCCGGTGCGTCGCCCCCCTCGCTACAGTCCCTTCGTATGCGTCTGACGGATAGCCGTGCAGATCGGCGTGCAGTTCTTGCAGATGCTCAACCACTTCCAGCGCTACGCGTACGTGCGGCAAGCACACGCCAAGGAGCAGCGCGCGAAGGACAGTAACTCGCTGTCTATACCACACTCTGCATTCATGGTGCGGACTCCTTCGAATCGGAGCGAGTCGAGTCTTGGGGGAGGCTAGTGCGGGGTGGTTTGCCTTTCATCGGTGCGCTTTTTGTATACCACTATACCAGGCTCCTGAAAGCAGGACCCCTTGTAATATATCCATTCATGTTACGATGTACTGCGCAGACTATGGATGTATCCGCAAACCGATGAGCATGTTCAGATAGCCGGCACGAACACGCTGCACGTTTGGAGTTTATGAGGGCTATACATTATCGAGTCATCATACAGCAATCGATGCGACTTCCGAAGAGAACAGGGTTGAAAAATGTACAAGATGTACGAAACGGAATTGAGGCCACGGGACATCCTGCACGCTGCATCACAAGAACGCGACCGCCTCACACCGGGCTCATCTCCCCCGGCTCAGACGTCCTCCGCCAGCCGTACACTATGTCCGTCACCCTGCGCATCGGCACCGAGGACTTGCGAGATGGTTTAGACCGCTCCTTCATATCGGCACCGTACGGCTCGTCCTCTGCACCCGAAGACGTCCGCCGGGAGGTGTGGCTCCGCAGCTTGTCTACCGTCCACTTGCGCATCGGCGCGGAGAATTTGCGCGTCTGCTCCGTCAGCCGCCGGAAGAGGACCTTGTTCAGCCTGAGCTTGCGCTTCATCGCCGCGGGGAGCGTCTGCGCGACCGCGGGGGTGGCCCACTCGCCGTTCATGATCACCAGCCCGAGGAAGCCGAAGGTGAGGAGGGTGATGACGGACAGGGACACCCGGGTCTGCGTGGATGTCGCGAAGAAGCCCACCCAGAGGATCGCGGCGGAGAATGAGAGCAGGCTGCAGCGGCGGACGTTTTATCAGCACCGGGCTGGGCGAAAGGGAAGACAGACTCACGCCCAGTTGAAGAACGCGATGGGTACACTGAGGACGACGGCGAGGCGTTGCGTTTGCCAGTGCGTTTTAGCACGTTTCACGAGATAGTTCAACTAGGGACGACAGAGCACGTGTCAGCACGCCCATAAGCTTTCAGGAACGTACGGAAGTGCTTACTGCCTCGTCGGCGTGGAGGTGCGACGTGGGTCGGTGTTGCTGCCCGAGAATCGTACATGCGATGATGTTGCCGATGCTGAGGAGCGTTGAGGCGTAGCTGACGATCTGGCCCGTTGAGCGGTGTGGGCTGTCGATGTCCACACTCTGGATTGCGAGAAACCCGACGTTGGCGG
Organism: Trametes pubescens; assembly: GCA_001895945.1. Taxonomy (NCBI): domain Eukaryota; kingdom Fungi; phylum Basidiomycota; class Agaricomycetes; order Polyporales; family Polyporaceae; genus Trametes; species Trametes pubescens. The sequence goes on from MNAD01000922.1 coordinate 5,527, forward strand.
TGAGGATCACGGCAGACTACACCGAGAAGGATGTTGAGCACGACGCCGATGGGGAATGCGCAGGACCTACTGGGGTAATGGAGCCTGCCCAGTCCTGCTGGATCTCGTTGATGAACTTGCGCCACGGCCGATGGTTCACGTTCTGGTCCAGCCAAATCTCGTTCAGGCGCTTCAGGTACACCATCGGCTGGCAGAAGAACATCCAGGAGACGACCGTGAAGATCCAACACGGCGCGAGGGTCCCCGATGTGACGTCGATCCGCGCACTTCGATTGGAGTCGAGCCGCGCCCACTTCGTGCCGGAGTAGTGCCGCAGGAGTTCGGCGGCTGCGGAGCGCGCAGGGGCATCTCAGGATGTTGTTGGCAGTGTATGCGTGTCGAAAGGGGACGCACCCGTCATCAATCGCAATCGAGCTGTTCTCCAATATGAGCACGATCGGAGATGTGCTAGGAGTAGGGTAGCTCACCAACTATGAACATATCCCAGGCGGAGAGAGTATCGCCTGTCGCAACCGTAGATTTGTTACTTATTCTTGCAGCATGAGAGGGCGGGGGACATACCATCGGGATGGATTTCGTTAGTAATCGATGAGAGGCGGTGCAGGTCTTCTTCGCTCCAGGGCGCACAAGATGTCTTTGACGTTACTCTATCTGCGTGCGGAGGTATTCAGTCAGCAAAGAGTTAGTCAAAATCGTAACACTTACCGAATAGGTGAAATTTGAGCATATCACGCAAGTCTTTCAGTTGCTGCAAAGAGTAATGCCGTCCGTGAGGAAACATGTATATATGTTGCCTATCGAAAACCCATGTTAGCGGACGCTTCATACGAGGCAGAACCCGACTCACCAGTAAGATTGTCTCTGAGCATGTTCTAGCGAAATACGAAGGAAGGTCAGGAGGCGAAGAATTCAAGCTGTATACGGTGCCTTACTGAGATGCTCCAGGTCAAAGATGGGGAAATCTTCAGCCTCCACAAGCGAGTCGATGGAAGCCTCCTCCAACCAGAGCACCTCCTCATTGATCGTGTCCGCAATGTAGTAGCATGCCAGCTTGTCGTTGTCGTCGTCCACATAGATACCCAGACAGATATCGTAACTCGGCGGAAGATCGTCGTGGTGCTGTAGTTCTGCGTCTAATAGATCGACCGCTTCTTCGAGGTCCTGCAAAGTATCTTCGTCGTAGAGGCAGCTGTTTGTGTAATATTGCTTTAAATCTGGTCAGGATGTGATAATGATACCATAAAGATGGCAAATCGCACCTTGAAGCGGAAGTACAATTGCCCCTCAGGATGGATATACGGCACCCATCCTCGACCAAACGTTGAGGCACTGTCGATATATACAAATCACTGAGTGGATACCGCCACTTGTCATAGTAGACACATACCGGCGGTCAAATTTGTTCTTAGCGGGAATGGTCTCGATCCTCTGCGGCTTTTTAAGGTCGGCGTCCCTACAAACAGGTCAGCGTTTCGTGCTCATAAATCGATCGGTTTACAGCGCGGAACTCACAAGTGATGTCTATCATGGTACCTATTATGCAAGAACCAGTGCACACCGCAGCCAGACCTGAACCGCACGGGGTCTCGTGAGGGTGTCGTATCTGTGATAGTGGCCTCGTCGTCATGGATGGCAGCTACATCCGCGCTGGGCTCAGCCGTCTCGGGCTGATCTGGCAGGATGATGTTCGACGGCACAGGAGACTTGTGATCGTCAGATCCGACTTCTGTGTGAGATGAACACGAGTCTCCAGATGGAGAATCGCCTCGCGTCGCCGGGATATCTGACATGGCGATATCCTGTGCTTTGCAGTACGGCCAAGGCGCCTCGTCTGAGGTACCGCCGTACGGGGGAGTTGGCGTTGATGGTTGTACGGCGATCAACTCGGGCTCTGCAGGCATCACAACGACTGGGAGGAGGTTTCCTGGGGGGCTGAGAGCAATGCAGACAGACGAGGACGTAAGGCAAGAAGCGGGGAGGGCAGGGTGGGCTCACTAGTAGAGCAGTCCCCGATGAGACGCTCAAATCCTAGTACAGCCCGAAGAACACGAGGAGAGAGCGTTCCTTCGATTCATGAAGTCATTCTCCCAGGGCACAATCTGTCATTCCACCGAGGCCTTCGGGTGGCCGAGAGCAAGGCAGACTAATGCGCGGCTTGAGCTTGAGCACCTAGATCGCTGTTGGTATGAGGGCTGCAGGTAGCAAATGAGCATCCTGAATGTCAGCATTTTGCTGCTGAATCTCTCGCGGAGCTTCACTGAGTGCCCTTGAGCCTGGGAACAGGGTTCAGAAGGGCGCGAGATACGATAACATCCTTACGAAACGGAACAAACCCAATCCATGGCAGTCAACCGCGGTTCCCAAAGCCATCGATCGAGAGCAGACGACCGATATGGCATCGCCAGTGTTGTATAGGGCCACTGGCCGCACCGGTGAATTGAGAAGCACACACTGGCTGTGCATAGTCCGGTCCGGAAGAAGGCAAGACGAAGATGCCAACAACGCCGCCATGCAACACGACTTGCAAGCACTCGATGATGTACATAGCAGGGTCGAAGCTTCACAGGGCGCGGTCGAGTCCTCTTGCGTGATTCATGGCGGCGTTCCATCTTGAAGGTGGTTTCCAGCACTGTCCTCGAAGCCAGGTAGCTATATGACGCTACTGCCCTCCAGAACACGAGGTGGTCAGTCGAGCGTCAGAAGCAGACATCTGGCCACCACGCACCTTGCTGGCTTCCCACCCGCTGTCAGACGAGACAGTGGCTGCGCGCATGACAAGCGCTTGGTAGTAGGTTCGTGCCGCATATGCTCGAGCCCTATTCCACTGCTTGATCTTCGCCATTGGGAGTGTGCTCTTAGTGAAACGTCAAAGTGTGTCAAAATACTCTGCCTAGGCAAGTCAGCTACGCCGCTCGAAGCTGCTGACGGCACAGGAGTTCCGAGTGCAGTGTAAGTACTCTAAAGCTGCGGACCAGGTCCAATCGGAGCCCAGGCGCCCTTGCCAGCACAAAGTCACAGTGAGATTTTGTCGTCGCCAGTGAGTATTTAGGATTTACCACAGCAATTAGGATAGCAGTTGAGTGGTTGCCAACTCTGCAGAATGGTAAAAGCTGGGAGACGACGAGAACAAAGGCTGAGTACTGCCAGAGTCGCGGTGAGAGGAAGCACCGCCCTCCGGAGGATGCCGAGATCCCAGACTAAACCAGAACAGTACTTACTTGCAAGTATACCTGGATTGCAGATAGCGGCTAACGACTCATGAGGATCCGACGGACGCGCAGGTGGCGACATGTCGAATATACGGGCGCGCAACAGCATAGGTGCATAAGAGACCAGAGCTCCCGGTTTGCGGCGCTATGGAGAAGTGGGAGGTAAAGGAAAGATCGAAGAGACGGGTTGGTTGAGGAAGCTGATAGAACTGCCGCAGAAGTGGTATCAGTGTAAGCGGTGGTCACCCAGAGAGTCCCAAGCACGCGTAATGGCGTTAGCCGACAGCCACACTCAGCTTCGGTGTGTGCGGCTCCTCTACACGCATAGATCGTATCGCAGGCGCCCGGCCTTGCGAAGCATCTCTGCAACCACTGAGTAGGAACCTCTTGTACGAGGATGGAGACCCGGTAGCGTGCGGTTATATCGCCCGCGAAGGTGAGTCCAGTCGATATAATAAGATCCATTGCCAGTGATACAGGTGTGGAATAAGTGCGACGGTGTCGAGGATGACAGCTCCCCGTGGTTCAGCCCGGAGCACCATCATATAGAGTGTTGACAAGCTATGAGCGAGGAGCAGGCAAGCCAGCAGAGGAGGCCCCGATTTCCGTCAGCTCCGTGAGCGGGTCCAGTTGCCCCTTGTACCGCGGCAGGTATGCAGCGTCGGTGTACGGGCACCGAACAGCGGGCGAGCCCTTGTAGATCGGCGTGAAGCTCGCCCCGCACACCTCGAACTCCGTGAACTCGTCGTAGTCGATCTCCACCGCGTTCCGTGGGTTCCGGTCCCCAGCAGCGATACGTTGCCGCGCCTGTCATTCGTCATCAGCATTTACAACAGTTCGACCACCGCACCAAACTCACCTGCGCCACGATCTTCGGGTCAGGGTTGAGCTCCAGCAACCGCCGCGCAAACTTCGCAGCAGTAGCATGGTTGTTCGCTTTCGCGAATACCCCAATAGCACTGCGCAGCGCGATCTGCAGGTGTGCGGGCTGAAGTCTGCAGCTCGTGAAATACGCCGCGAGCTCCAAGCTGCGCCGGACGTTGTCGGGCTCCTCCTGAGCAACTCTGCGGCGCTCAATCTCCAGTGTCACACCCAGCAGGTATTCCCGGGACATGGTGACCAGGTCGCGCCACTACAATACGAGGCGATCAGCTGGACGCCGGAAACGCGTGTTAGTCCACCACGCACCTCTTTGGCTTCACTGTCAGACGAGATGGGTACCAATAGCAGCGCACGGAGCACGGCGCGGAAGACCGTCTGCGCGTCTGGCAGCTTGTTGCCGGAGACAGCGCGGAAGCCCTC
>MNAD01000923.1:0-16083 GCA_001895945.1 Trametes pubescens
CCCTCCCTCCCTCCCTCCCTCCCTCGCCCTTCTTCCGCGCGTCCTCGCTCGCCCGTCGCCCGTTAGTAGGCCGAAGTACGTGACAATGTAAACTTTTCCTGCCAGGGATAGGAAGACTTTTCATCGCTTTTTCTTACACGGGATTGTGGCGTGACACGCAAACTTTCCTGTCCCGGAAAACGGGCGAAGCACGTGAACTTTGCCGGACATTTTCCGGGTTGGGAAAGGCTCAGGAAACGTGACTTTATCCTGGCCTGAAAATGAACGGGATTTGGCCAAGACGGGTTTACTTTACCGTCCAGAGAAATTGTCTTAAAAAGGTCGCGTAAGGTTTGCTCTTTTGGTATATTCACGACCATGAAAACATGCTTGATATGTAACATTTCCTGGGATTCTTCCTGACTAGGAAATGAAGGCCTCACGCGCCCCGGAAAAGGCACGCGAAATGCACCCGAAAGGAGACATTTACTGTGTTCGGAAATCGTCCACAAAAGTCCCGTGATAGTTAAGACTACTCGGGACTTTTCCGCCATTTTCCCTACGCCCGAAATGGGGCTTTGCCCGTAGTGTCCGACACACCTTGTACACTTGACCACCACAGAAAGCTGAAAACTACACCTGAAACGTCAGTGAGACTAATCTGTTCTTTCTAAACAATCGGAAATACTCATGCATATTCCAGCTACTTGATAACTCTTAAGCTTGTGGCAAGCTGAGTATACTGCGACAAACGCAAACCAATACGGACGCATCTATCCCTGGAAGATCCATCTACGGGCACGCATCTGACGGAAAATATGGAAGAATATGACCTGCGGTTCTCATCTACCTCGCTAGCCGACACCGGGACCTATAAACTGCTGGAACTCCCACCCGATTTGTGCAAACGAATCGAAGGTGCTTCAGACGAGGCGAATCTCCCTCGGTACGCATGAATCAATATTATTTTGCGTAAAATGACGCTAACTCACCCTCTCCGCGCGCGGTAGACTTACCATCAAGGGCGCATCCGACGAAGACGCAGTCCTGTGTACCTCCGAGAAGACGTACACCGTCCGCTCTATCGTGCTATCTAACTCTGTTCTCGTGGTCACGCGAGATCCCGGAGACCCAGAACCCGAACCCGAACCAGACATCATCGAAGAGCCTGTGCCTGTGGCGGACGTAGTCATACGAGACCAGCTCTGCGAGATCCTCGAGCTCATCCCCAGCGTGCCACGCTTGCACAAGCTGAATGGCCTGCTGCGGGGCCGAGAGTACGACGAAGGCCACGAAGACGAGGACGCGATGAGCGAAGATGACGAGGAGAGCAACCCTGTACGTCTTCCACATGAATCTGGCATGGACTGTGCTCATGTTGTGCATAACAGCAGAAAAAGAGGTCGAAATTCACCTACGACGATGCGCGCAAGACGATCCAGGCGAGCGACGCCGAACTCGACAAAGGTCTCCGCGACCGACGTGTACTTGTCGTCAAAGGCACGCATCTCTGTACATACCCCTTGGTCGTCCCCCACTCATTGTATGCCTGTGCTATCCATCCATCCAGATGAACTGCGCCCCATCGCGCCGTCTCACCTCACGAAGATTCTCGAGTGCCTGCTCATCAATCTCGTCTCGCAATCTTTGCCGTACACCGACGCCCCGCTTATGCCGCTTCTCCACGCCCTCGAGGATGATCACGAAGTTCCACGGGACATCACGCGCCAGGTGATGTGCTGGTTCGGGCGCATTGACGAAGGACAGCTCGGGTCGACGTGGGAGATGGACGCGGATGCGGTCGTACGCGAGATTGGGCTCGGTATCCTGCGCGCGCATCGAGTGAGCATCCACATCTGACATCTAGTAGTTCTCGGTGATTGTACGGAGATGCTAACGAGGACGCCATTAGAATGACCCCGTTTCGGAGCCGGACTTTTTGCAACAGTGGCGAAAGGCGGTTGGGGATACCTTCGAGGAGCGCGTTTCACTCGCCCTGCTCTCCGTACGTCACTCTCTCATTGATCTCATTCATTGGCTGTCTACCTTTTAACACTAATACTCTGCAGGGCAACTACCTCACCTCTACAGAAGCGCTCTCGGACCCACCCGTATCCTTACTCATATACTTCCCTTCGACGGCCTTGCCCGTCGAGCCTGGCGCGCGCTTTACGGAACTCTTCCTCGCACGACCGCGCTGGAAGGGCGACGAGATCGCGCCGTTCCTCGCGGACATCGCGGTTGACTCCAAGGAGCGAGACAAGCTGCTGCTCAAGCACGCGCGTGCGCTCACGGATTCGCAAGGGATCTGGTACACCGGGCGCGCAAAGTACAATGTGTAGCACATCCATCGGAGAATTAGGAATACAACAGACTGATATGTATATGAGAGTCATGGCCCCTCGACAGACGGCACGGATTCAGCGTACAGGGCCACTGGGTTGCGAAAGAGAACGTGCCAGACCAAAAGCAAATCCGCCGCGACAGAGGATGCGGTCACTTCCGCTTGGCCTGCTTCTTCGGCTTGTACTCCTCGTCCTCCGTGTCCATGTCCTCGTCTCGCGCGCGCACCTTCTTGCCCTTCTTGCTGCCGGTCGCCTTCTTCGGTGGCGGCGTGGTGTCCTGCTGGTCGAGCACCTTGTCGATGAAGGTCCAGAGGTCGCGGATGATGTCGTTCCGCATGCGTATGTCCTGGTACTTCGCGCGGATGTGATTGCGCATGTTGTTGATCGCCTCCGCCTGCTCTTCTTGGGTGAGCGCGCGTAGCACGTACAACAGGACGCCTAGCGACTGTCAGTTCTAAATGCGCGCTACGAAACACGTGCATGCTCACCTGTGAAGACGAACTCGGCGGGCGAGACGCGCTTGCTGATCGACTTGAAGCCGTAGTTGAGCTCCTTTGTCTTCGCGATGAACCAGAACCTCCGGAGCACGGAGTTCATGGTATTGATGAACTCGCTCGAAGGCTTCGCCGGGTCCATGAGCCACCGCTCGAGATTTTTCGCGCTCGGCTGCGCGCGTTCGGGGTATTGCTGGCAGCAGTACACGAGCTGCGCTATGAGCTGGAAGTCGCGCCCGCGCCCGACGTCCACGTCGATAAGCTGGGTGAGGCCGTCGTCGGGCGCAATGAAGATGCCCTCGAGCTCGGATATGAGCTCTTGTTTTGGAGAGCTGATGGCCTGTAGCTTCTCTGGTAGCACAATGAGTACACGAGGCACTTCGGGGGACGTCAGAGCGACTCGACTCACCTGCGGCCGTGAGGGGCATGCCAAGCTGCACTCGTTGGAATATGTCGCGCTCGAGCGTGTGGGAGAGGCCCCGGTACTCGACTACAAACGAAGTGAGATATTGGCATGACGAGCACACGCGAGTTCGCGCTACGCTCACCACATGTGATGGTCTTCGCAGCAAAGTCGTGCTTCCACTTCACCGGCACCTCCTGGCGGTTGTTCCTTTGAGAGCTCGCGCGCGTGTACCACCAGCTCTTCCCCGTTTGCCAGTGCTTATCTGTGGACGCGTTGAGTCAAGAGCATCGACACAGGCGTCGAACTCACATGGTATCTGCGGGGATTGTGGTTAGGGCTGCTAAGAGTGGATACAACGTGTTACCAAAACGTCTGGATGCCTTATAAGCCCCAGACAGAGCCAAATTTCGACCGCGAAAAGGACCTCACGGCTTCCCATCCCAGCTGCAAGAGCGAAACGAGAGGAATGCTCACCTGACCGTCGAAAAACTTCTGGATCGAGGTAAGCCGTTGTTTTCCGTCCACACAATGGCGCACTTCCAGCCCTTCATCGTTGTAGTAGACGGCGAACACGACGGGCGGGACGTAGTAGTTGCGCCATATCGAGTCGAGCACCTTGATTTGCTTTTGCTCCGGCCATACGACGTCTTCAACGGAGTCAGCGGGGAAAGCTCGCGCGCGCGCCACAGTAAGCGTACCTCGCTGGTATGTTGGGTTGAGATCGATAATGCCTTCGTGAATGAGTCCTGATAGAAGGTCGATATGAGTGTCTCAGACCCCAGTTCGCGCGTCGATACGCACCATGCAGTTGCTGGGTAGTGTACAACTTGGCCGTGGGGGCAATCAAACGCGGTCCTAGCTCGAAGCCTTCATCGTCGCCTGAGTCGAATGCTAGTTCATCGTTGTCTGAGTCCATGCCTCGCGCCTCTTGTGCAGAGATCCGGAAGTCGCCCAGGACACAGACAGGGTGGGAGAAGGAGTTCAAGTTGCATTCACCGCGCGCGTGCCTCTCGCGCTGCAGTAGACACGCTGTTTATGGGCGCTTGTCCGAGGGCAGAGCCTCGGCAAGTTCCGACGCCCCTCGACATCGTGGCGCCTAACTCGTCCGACCGTCGTCAATTGAGCGGTGCCGACCTCGCCGCGGACGACGACGCACGCACTCCACACGGCTTGCTCTGAACCACTACATGATCTTGCATGGACTCCGCAACACCGACTGCAACTTCCCTTCTAGACATCCCCACCGCTGTGTCAGAACTCGCTGTCGATGACCCTGTGCCCGCTCACCATGCTAGCCCTGTCGTGGCCTTCATAATCGGACTCGCTATTGTTACCCTCGCGTCGATCCTTAATGCTGCGGGACTGAACTTGACGAAGCTAGACCATGTGCGTCCCACTCAGGTTTAACTTGGAGACAGTATGCTGACCAGAAGCCTATACAGGTGCGGACGAGTGCAATACCGAAGTCTGCGCGACGAAGAGAGTACTTACGACCATTATGGCTGCTTGGCATGATATTATACATGTGAGTACCAGGCTCATCGCGCATCTGCAGTCCTTATTCACAAATACACAGTCTATCACAATTAATTGGAAGCACCTTGGCTCTGGAATACATGCGGGCAGGTATGTCACACGAACCTTTTGGTAGACCAATGATGGGGACAGTGTGCTGTGACCCTGTGTTATCTACATCTGAAGTCCAGGTGGTTAACCAGGGCCATAGCGCGCATCGTCGTACACGCTCTCGTACTCGCGATTCCTTGCTGCGCACTGGTGCTGTGGGCACAGGCACGGGCACGGGCATGGGCGTAGCTAGCATAGCTGCAAATTCGTGTAAGTGGCGTGAGGCTGGGCATGTTGATGCTGCGAGTGGATTCTGCTCGGACCAGCAACATATCCACCCGATTGTAGTACACAATTTTGTGAGAACGCGGAGAGAGCGCACGGGTCCCTTGGCTGTTTCACAAGAAAAATCGCACCTAGCTGACATCAACGTATAGAATACGTCGCGCCATTGGGCTCTACATCTCTAATCTTCAACTTCCTCTTCGCCAAGTTCCTGGTCAATACCCCTGTTACGAGGAACGACATTTACGTACGTCGCTCTGTTTATTAATGTCGTGCCATGCTCAGCGTACATACCCAGGGTACCATCATAGTAATCATCGGTGTCATCGGCATAGTTGCTTTTGGCTCGATTAATAGCGGACTTGGGACGGAAACGGACGCGCGACACCTCACGTACCTGTGGACACGCGGCAATTGGCTTGCCTACTTCTTCTTCATGGCGTTTGCCCTCATCCTCCTCTTCAATTTCACGTCGCAACTTGATCAGGTACTCACTGCGCGCGGAGACCTGAACGCAGAGCCCTTTGCGGGTATGCGGGCGCGCGCCGGAGCAACGCCACCTGCGCCAACCTTCATCGGCAGAGTCTTTGCTTTCTGGCGCCATGCGACACTTTGGTCAAGAGAACAGCTCGAGTCATGGACGGCACCGCATGACGACAAGCGCATCGCATGGACACTTGGAATCGGTTGGGCCTGTTGTGGCGGCGGTCTTGCGGGCGGATGTCTTGTGTTTGCCAAGGCTGCGTGAGTCCTCCTGTGTCAATCTACATTATGACCGATCTGATGCCTCTGACTTTTAGCGTGAAGCTGATATCGGGGTCCGTGTCGCACGAGAACACTGGCAACCAATTCGGCCATGCCTCGTCCATCTTCACGTTTATTCTGCTCGCGGTGACTGCGGTCTGCCAGATCGTCTGCCTCAACAAGGGTCTCGCGATATACGACTCCACCCTAGTTGTTCCGGTCTTCTATGGCGTGTATACCGGGCTAGGGTTAGTTCCGCGTTACCACCTGCGTAGTGTCAGCAACTGACTCTTTCTCGCTAGCTTCCTCGACTCATTGGTATGCTATTTGAAAGATTATATACATGCACGAGAATATGTCCTAATCTTTTTGCAGATCTTCAACGACGAGGTCGACGCATACAAGTCCTGGACGCTGTTCCTGATCTTTGTCTCCATGCTTGTCCTTGTCTCTGGCGTTGTGCTACTGACATACAAGAAGCCTGCCGACAAAGTCGGCGATCCGCCCCCATCCGCCGTCCCGCTTTCCTCACGCAGCCGCCGCGCTTTGAGGAAAGGTGGCTCAGGAGATGACGAAGAGGAGGCTTTGCGTGACCTGGAGGAAGGAGAGCAGGAGGAAGTCGTGTGGCAACTTGGCGATGCCAGCGATGATGAAGACGAGGACGGGCGTCGCTCACCACGCCCTACGTCACCGCGACCCCAAGGCTCGCCACGACTGCAACGGCGCGCTTCAGGAAAGAAGCTGGGTATGGGATCGGGTCAACCACGACAACGAGGGGAAGGCGAGTACGAGAGCATGATGGCCAGCCACGAAGCGGACGAGGAAGAGACGGGCCACCGGGAGTCAACATCCTCGGACGCTACGCTCGCGCGGCCGGATACGGCGCCTTTCGTCGACGATGATGGGTTCGGGCCGTGGAAGGCCAGTGACGGCGGAAAGCTCACTGTGTAAGTGAGCACCGCTCGGGACCTGTATCGGCGTCCCTCGGGACCCGCAATAGCAGTTGTATATTTCTAGACACCGACCTCGCGCAACGCACCGACTCTCCGCCAATAGGGTGTGTTCCATCCGCTTTCGTCCACGTCCAGTGTGTCGGCGAAGCGGATCAGAGAGAAGAGCGCAGTGCTTCTCTGTTGTTGAGTCCTTCCCCGCAACAGACCCCGGATTTCCTGACGAATTCCGCACCGGTCCCATGGCGCCTGTTGTGCGGTGCCGTACCCCGCACTCGCAGCGTCGAAAACGCTCGAAGGTCAGAAACCCCGACGTCGAGGTTCTCGGGCTTGACAAGGTCATGTTCAAATCTCTATCTTTGGCGTCGCAGCGGGTCAATTACGGGCAAAGGTGGATATGACAGCGTCCAATAGTCCCCTGTGTGTCCGCGCGACGATTTTCCGGATGCGCTTCTGAATTGGCGGGCATCGTCCACGTGCCTCCTGTATGTCGCGCTTGCCCATACGGCGCATCGCATGTTTTGCATGCGGCTGCTATTCATGGTGGTGCACGGCTGCTGGCAGGGGGGTGCGGGGTCATGTCATTTATGATACGGGAGTTCCGCGGGCGAATAGGTCTGCAGGCCTCCGTTATGCCGCCGTGGCCACCCCGTCGTGACGGGACCATGCTGCTTCCAGGTCAGATGCATGTTTGTTATCGAGTTGTGCTTCTTCGATGCGGCGGGTATATTAGCTCGGGGAGCCCTTAGTCTGTCTTCGAGCCCTCGTTCCACTCCTCGGTAACCTCTCCAGTCCTACGGTACTCGTGTCAAAATATGTTCTCCTTCTCCAGGACTCTGAGCTTCGTCGCTCTTGCGGGCCTTGTCGCGGGCCAGGCAGCTGAGTGGGGGCAGTGCGGAGGCATTGGCTTCACCGGCGCAACCACTTGTGGTATGTCGCCCCCATTTCGTCTAACGTTACGGACCATGGCTTACACCATGTTGCGCAGTGGCGGGAACGACTTGTGTCACCCTCAACGCGTACTACTCCCAGTGCCAGCCTGGCGCGGCGGCCCCCGCCCCGACCTCTGCGCCCCAGCCGTCGCCGACTCAGCCCGCCGGGCCTGCGCCGTCGAATCCGTCTACCCCCACGGGCCCCGGCCTGAGCTCGATCCCGGCGTCGACGCTGCACCAAATCACGAACTTCGGCGCGAACCCAAACAACATCGGCATGTTCGTGTACAAGCCCGCGCGCGTCGCCGCGAACCCGCCGCTCATCGTCGCCAGCCACTGTGCGTATCCGCGCTTTGCATGGTATCGCAGTGTGGTACCGGGACTGACAGCGTGAATCTCTACAGACTGCTCCGGCACTGCTCAGGCGTACTTCACGGGCTCCAAGTTTGCTCAGCTTGCTGAAACTTACGGCTACGTCGTGCTGTTCCCCAACTCTGTAAATCTTTGCATCCTTTCCTGTGCCTCTACCCTTGCTAACGCACCTTTGCTCAGCCCCACTCCGGCACCTGCTGGGACGTCTCGTCCGACGCGACCCTCACGCACAACGGTGGCGGTGACTCCCTCGGTATTGCCTCTGCTGCGCGCTTCGCGATCGCCAACTGGGGCGTCGACGCGAACCGCGTCTTCGCCGTCGGCACTTCGTCCGGCGCGATGATGACCAGCGTGCTCGCGGGCGCGTACCCTGATATCTTCAAGGCGGGCATCGTCGACTCTGGTGTTGCCTTCGGCTGCTTCGCCGTCCCCGGACAGCCCGACGATAGCTGGAACTCGCAGTGCTCGACCGGCGAGATGATCCTGACCGGCCAGCAGTGGGTGAGTACTTAGTGAGATTGCTTCCTCTGTGCTGCTCCTGACGCAGTTACAGGCTCAGAAGGTGTACAACGCGTTCCCCGGCTACACCGGCGCGCGCCCGAAGATGCAGGTCTGGCACGGCACCATGTACGCTCTTGTCTTTCTCAAATTTCTATCGCGTCCGCTGACATGTCCCTGTGCAGAGACACCACGCTCTACCCGCAGAACTTCTGGGAGGAAATTAAGCAGTGGACGACGGTCTTCAACTACCCGAGCACGCCGATCTCGAACGTGTCCGAGCCGTACCTCCCGAACGGATACTCGAACGCGACGTTCGGCCCGATGTTCCAGGCAATCCTCGCGCAGAACGTCGGTCACACCGTGCCGCTGTTCGAGCAGCAGTACCTCCAGTTCTTCGGCATCGCGTAAAGAGAGAGGTAGCTGTCCGGGCTTCAATACTCCTTGACTTGTACGGTACCGACGGAGTTGTTTTTTGCACAAATTAAATGATGTTCTACCACGTCTCTGTTGTTTGTGCAAAGTAGTTTCACAGCAAACTACAGCTCGCGCTCCGCCGCACTATAAATCAGATAGCATGAATTCAACGCCACTGATATTTGTGTCTCTGGAAGATTGACGCTCCGAAATGGCTGACCATTTCCCGAGGCCGGAATACAGTCAACCCATGCCTTCTATGCCCGAGCTGTGCGCATGGGTTTCGGTTGTGCCATAGAACAGTCGCAGCAGTCGGCGAGAGAATCGCAACCGTTTGAGCCTGAGTGGTCGCGGCCCAGAGGATCCTTGCGATGCAAGCGCCCAACGGCGGCACACGATTGGACGCGCGAATCGCGCGCTGAGTAAGATCTGGAATCGCGATCCGCACTTTCGTCATAACCGACAACCGCGCTGCTCTTCTCCGTCCTTCTCCCCTTCTCTCTCATCCAAACCACTTCCATCTGTTCTGGCTTGCTAGCTGCAAAGATTCTTGCACTCGTCGCCCATGGAGCAGCTCGTCTCAAAACTTCAGTTCCAGGCCCGTGCACATCCAGCCAATAGTGTCCTCAAACGCGCGCTCTTAGAATTGCAGTACCTACTAAACGGCGCGCGGAGAAATACACCAGACGTAGAGGAGACATTCAAGGCCCTCAGAAGGGACCTAGATGTGCTAGCCACGGAGGGTATCTGGGAACCGTCGAGGGAGGACGAGGATTCGCTCGTCCGACTGCGGCAAAAGCTCGGTCTTGTGCCCGAGGATAGTGCCCATGAAGGCCACAACCATATCGACACCATTGAAAACGTCCATACAAGCCATCGCGCACCGTCTACAGAGCGCGCAAAGTCAGTAGAGCGTGCACGGAAACCGGACTATCATTCCAAGTCGCCTCCGCACTCGCCAGGGAAGCCGAACGGACAGGATAATCCCATCGTACAACTTCCTCCAATTCAAACGCCTCTACTTCCTGTTCAGACGACCGCTCCCACTGTTCTCCCTCTGGAGCTCGTTCAAGAACTGAACCACACGTTCTTCCTCCATCTACTTGCGACGGACCCGGAGCGCGTGCTCCCTCCTGGGAAGTCGCTTCTGTCGACTATGACATCACCGCGCGCGCAGGCTCGCGAAGGGGAAGTCCCAAAGCTGGAAGGGCGCGTCCATGACATGGTTCATAAGGCTTTCTGGGAGGATGTGCGTATATTCTTCTAGCACATTTGAGAGCATATGACTGAACATATCACTCCTCCTTCCTAGGCCTTGAAGACGCTATCTGACCCCTCACCTGCTGTACAGCTACCAAGGCTCAAAGCTCTATACGCAGACCTTCTCGTTGCATTGAAACCGCTTCTATCCCGCAGCCATCCAATCTTGGTCACACTCTCATCTCCGCTATCGCCCACCTCTGCGCCTCTACGGTCCGGGATCATGCACCTTCGAGAGATCTTGGCCGCGCTGCGCGAGCGGTGTGCGCCTGCACGAGACGCACATATCGACCAACTCATCGCGAAGGTTGACGAGCCGAGCCAAATGGCCTCTGTAGCTGAGCTTGCACAGCTCATAGTCGATATTGCACGAGCCATCCTCGAGCTGACAGAGGCGATGAAAGACGACCTGTCCCAGTTCGTGTTAGGCGAAATGGACGAGAAGGACCTGAAAGCGGTCATCACTCAGCAAGCCATGCTGCGCGAGAAGACGCTAGTCCTCCAGCTCTGGCCGCCCAGTAGGATAGAGCCCGCGTGGAAGACGTGGCTGGACGGGTTGCAAACGGCCTTGTTCCCCAACGCCTACTCCATACAATCACCTCACCATCGGTGGGTATACAGGCTCGTCCAAGCTCTGGGCGCGGGCAGCCCCGTTGTCTGCCCGCTTCCGATCATTCGCATTCCCGGATCTGGGGCCTCACAGGAGGAGGAAGTGCACGGCGCTGAGAAGCCCCCAAATGCTCTACCGCCCCCCTTCTTCGTACCTTGCCCTAGCCTCCTAGTTGCACAGAACTATCTGCAAGCCCTAGTGATCGCAGCCTCTCTCCGCTCGCTCGTGCGCCTGCCCCCAAGATTCGCGAGCTCACGGGACGCGGACGACGGCCTGAGCTTCATGGAGCGCGTCTGGACACTTCTGAAGAGCTCTCTGGATGAGGAACCCACGGACGGCGAGGGGCAGACGAAGATCATCAACCTCGAGGACGAGGTTGTGCGCGTGCGTCGCGCCTGCGCCGACGCGGAACACCCGTGCACGCCCGAGGAAGAAGGACGTCTACGCACCGCGGTCGACCGCACGCTCCATCCCACCGACCCCGTTTTCCTTCTCCTTCAGAAACGTCTGGTGCAGGGGCTGGCTACGTGGCTCGTCTCCGTTTCCTCTCATTCCGATGAACACGGGAGTGGACCAGCCAGTCGCGCGACTTCGCCCACTCCCATACACATGCGGACCGGTCGCGATCGCCCAGGAAAGCGGCCCCGTCTGCACCTCGGGCTCGATGACCCGAAGAGCGTGTTCGTCGGGTGGGAACGGGAGCGCGCGCGACCGCCTGCGATCAAAGGCTTCGAGGACGAGGTGCTTGTACGGGAGGTGTGGGAGACGTTCAAGAAGATAGGGGCGGTCGTGGACTGGACAGACACGATATGGCAGGACTTGATAGAGACGGGGGAGGTGGGTGGCCCGAGCAGACCACCGAGTCGCGCGAAGGGAGACTTATCGAGGGAGAAGTCGCCGGCGCCGGCAGATAGGTGAGGTTGGTGGGAAGGGGGTTACGTGGACCTCGTGTATTCGTGCGCCGATGCTTTGGACAAGCCATCCTCCTATACCTTGTAATCCTTCCACTCAAGCTACATAGTAATCAGCAGTGTATAAGTACGTCTGTCCAGTTGTGTCGCAGTGTGCTACGATTAACTTTCAACTCTAGTAGTTTAAACCTCTTCAATGACTTGGGGCATCCTCGACAAGCATGCTCATAAGGAGGCTGGGAGCGTGCGCACGAGTGATATACATATTCTTCTATGCGACTTTGCAAAGCTTCCGTGGATACCCACGGCTGTGGTCGCAGCGTATAACATGCTAGGGACGATGCAAAGGGACTCCCATCGACCCGTACGGCTTCGAGAGACGAAGATTGAGGCCCGACCCGGCACTCCCCTGTTACGTCCGATGGCGGCGCTCGCGACACGAGAACTCCCAGCACCAACATCCGACCAGGCCTACTGCGACGTGTCGGCGCTCGAGTGCGGCTTCATCGAAATCCCGCTCTTATGGGTGATTGACACTGCGGAGGAGGGCGACAAGAGCGTGCTGCCTGTGCTCGCCTTCCTCATCCGGCATTCCACCAACGGTGACGTTCTCCTCTTCGACCTTGGCGTCCGCAAGGACATGGAGAACTTGCCCACCATGTACCATGGACGCATTAACGGCATGGGCTTCCTCACGACCGTGCCGGAGGACGCGGTGGACGCGCTCGCCAAGGGCGGGCTCGCGCCCACGGACGTCACGACCGTATGCTACTCACACCTCCACTACGACCACATTGGCGACTCGCGCCCGTACACAAACGCAACATTCGTTGTGGGCGCGGCTGCGCGTCCGCTCGTCGAGCACGGGTGGCCTGAGGACCCGAAGTCGCTATTCCCGCAGGACCTACTCCCGGAGGGCCGCACGCGCTTCCTCGACAACCCGGGGATGTGGCCGCCGCTCGGTCCGTTCCCGCACGCGCTGGACGTTTATGGGGACGGAAGCCTATACATCGTCGACGCCCCCGGACATATGTTGGGGCACATCAACCTACTTGCGCGGACGTCTGCGGACGGAGGCTGGATCTTCCTGGCCGGGGACAGCGCGCACGACCGCCGTTTGCTCACGGGAGAGGCGGGTATCCCGAACCATGGGTTGCTGGGGTGCGCGCATGGTGATAAGGTGGCGACGGCGGAGCATATCGTGCGAATGCGGGCGTTGGAGGTGGAATATCCCCGCGTCAGGGTGCTCCTCGCGCACGACGTGCCGTGGTACGACGCGAACAAGGGCGGACTCGCGTTTTGGCCTGGAACGATCCCTTCTCTCTAGACCCACGAAATAAATAGGTAGTTTGAACATGAGCGCGTTCGATTGAATAAAGCCTGACCCTGGCCCTGGACCAGTATCTTGGAAGGGAAACATGTCGTTGTGTCTCACTGCTAGGCCTGCCCTATGCGCGCATCAGGAGTCAGGTCCCCTACCTATGAAAGATATATGTGCAAGCCGAGACGGACTCACCTGCGACATGCGTACTATGATTGTGCCAAGGCGGAGGGATTTATGCACGCGAGGGAGGATCAAGTGCATCGGCCGTTCCTGAGTCAGGTTCAGGGCGGCGCTTGCAAGGTGGCACAGTGGTGGCATTGCAAGTCCTCACGAACGTTGCCGCACGAGCCCGCCGCACTCACTAGCAGAAGTAAACACAAAGGCGGCGGAAGGGTGTCGATCGCTGTGCCGCGGGTCCGCCTTGAGACATGCACTGGAAAAATCTGGAATGATCTGCGGGAAAACGTCCGAAAGGATCAGCCGTTCGCTCTCGTATGCTGAGCCAAGACTGATCAACATGTAGTGAAAGGATTTTCCAGCGATACACTTTGTGGATCACCAGGGCCTCCGTCCAACTTGGCAGAAGGCGGAGGTGATAGGGTAGCCTGAGAAACACCATAGTGAGACTATCAACCGCGAGCCGGGTCCACAACGACCACTTGGTGCACATAAAAGGGAGGGATGTTCGCCATAGGGAAGAGCACGCACCAAGTCTACCAAGTCCCCCTGCTGCGTCCGACTCTCTCTACTCCTTTGACTGTCTCTCATCCCATCCTATCCCATCGCAATGCAGCTCACGAAGCCGCTCGAGTTCGTGTGGATGCTAGTCGCCCTCATGCTAGTGTTGCCGGCAGTCCAGGCGGCCCCAGTCGACAGTCCCGCGGCGGTCGATAAACAATGTGCGTCTTCGTGTCCAACGGTAACTTTTGCGCTTTGATGCATATGTTCTGACTGGAGTCGTGCAGCTCCGGGTGAAGACGGCTGCTGGCCCGGACAATGCGCCGATTGGCGTTAGTAAGAGCTACTGAGCACGAGCGTCGGTTCGTCCCATCGTGTCTGCTGAATTGACCTACTACTAAATCGTACATGGAATGCTTTTCACAGCCCCAGGCTCCCGGGCCGACGAAGGAGCTGTCAAATGTACTAGTACTCTAGTACTCGGCGGCGGTAAAGCAGTAGATGTATCCTCGTGTAGTTGGACGTTTATTAGCTCTGCGGTGGAGTTAATTCGAGTGTTTGCGCGTTCGATTCGATGAACTTGCCTGAAGTACTGGCACTATATCCGTGATCCTAGAAGCTCAAGATTTAGACGTGACTGGACGGCCTTTGAGCCGGATGACCAGCGTGCGAGGGGAGCACGCCATGGCGCAGACCGTCCTAAATTCGTCTCAGCGGAGCATCCCACGCAGAGATAGTGTTGTATCCAGGTGTGGGGCTAGTGCTTCTGTCTTCAGCTACAGCGACTCCTTCTCCAGTCCGAGTACTTGTGTGCGGCGGGGTCTCTTCTGGAACGCTGGACGTTGGCGCCAATCACGAGGATGCTGTTGGGAGAAGCTGCGTATCCCAGTGCGCGAGGTCTCAATATCTTGCAGCCTATGACGTATGGCGGTAGCATCCCGGATGACAGACCGCGTAGAGACGTGTGACGATACCACCGTCGGGCACTGGAGGCGTCGAATAACCGCCCCCTTGACATGCTGATACAAGTTCTTGTTAGCTCGGGCCCCTTGTGCAAGAAAGCTGTATCCACACCTGATGCAAGTCTGCCTGAGCGCCGCCCGCCCGCCTCCCATCCGTTGGCGGTGCGTAGTACGAGCTCGAGCTTTACACGTTGTTCTTGCAGAATTACTAGCCGAGTCAGTTCAACATGTAGCACTTGGACGTCGAGTCTGCCCTTAAATGCCCCCACAGATAAATGTGTTGTGTGTGAAGAGGTGTTTTCCAACTTGAAGCGCAGCCTAGCAGTGACATGAGATCAAAGCATCTGCTATACAAAAAGTTCGCACGGATTTAGGAGAGAACGAGCGCCTATAGTGGCAGGCTCTCTTCGCATCTCACTCTCTCATGCTAGCGCTCAAAACACTTGAGGGTGAACGGCGATGCTCCGCACGCCAGGTCCGATTCTACCTGCAAGTTTTGATACTGTGTCACTTGATATATAGATGGTGGTTGCTGACTGCATGATAAAGATAATATATTTTGTCCAAGGCCTACAACGTAGACAATTGGCATACGCAGGCCTCTGTTGTCTCGCATCTGAACTTGCCCCACACCTACCGATCATCTTATATCATGCCCTACTCTAAAGAAACCAAAGGAGCCTTCTAAGTTGTCATGTCCTGTTGTGACACAGAGCAAAAGCGGAGAGAGAGCGAGCCGGTGCGCAGGTGATATTAATGCACCTTCTTTGACCGTAAACACACCTGTGCGCATGATGGCTGCGCCCCATGCACAGTACGCCGGCCGAATATAAGTACGTACCTTACTGCTCACGACCTTGCACACTAAGCGTACAGAGACGGCCCTGCCAGTGGGCACTGAATGACTTAAACACGAGCGTATACCTGTCATCTGCCTCACTAGAACAGTACAGAACCCTCCATGGGCACGCTGCAGGTACTAATCGCATTTCTGGAGATGTGCGTGAACGTTTATAGGCAGCTGCAGAGCGAGGAGAGAGAGACGGAGCAAGAGTCGCGAACAAGGAGTGTGGCCGGCGTCAAGGTGCAATTAGGAAACAAGGGAAAAGGCTAGTCACGTCAAAGGGGACTAGCGGCTGTTGCAGAGGGTGCACGAGAATACAGAAGATACAAATATTCAAACAGACTGAATACGAGATGATGGACGCACGCGAAGAGAGCGAAACCAGCAGCAGCAGACACTGGCACACCGTGTGTAGACGCCACTGATAACAAAGAAAGACAAATTGAATCATGATCGAGCGCCCGGAATTGAAGGGGATTCACGGAGCTGCACGGACAGAGCCGGGT